>JAVJIF010024880.1:0-61282 GCA_038442645.1 Agave tequilana | reverse complement strand
CAGTGTTGCTCCAAGATGATTGCCTCTTCTTGCTCTTTGGGTCTAACTCTAGATAACTTGACGATGAAAGAACATATTCAATTTGGGCGTAGGTTTTCGAATGGAAGTCTCTTGATTTTTTGCAATAGTGTCGGTATATGCCATAAAACGTTTGAAATTTTGGTCGAGTTTTTCAGGAGTTTCTTCCAATTTGAACTTCTTTTCTTTGGGCTGAAAATATTGAGGCTCGAAAGTATCATTGTTGTAGTCCCATGAAAGGTTTGTTGATCTCCCAAGTCGGATTATAGGTGTAGGTGTTGGCATAATGTGACAAACAACATTAACATGATTTCCTCACACCACTCGCTGCTTGCAATGGCTCATATCTTTGTGAGGACCATTGATAGTTGTAATTTATAGACCTGAAATTAAAAGAAAAGGAAATAAAAATAAATAGATCCAAAGCAATACTAAAGTCAAATGGTATGATATTAATAAAGATAAAACAATAATCCCTGCAATAGCGCCAAAACTTGATGTGCGAATTGGAAAGTGCATCAATCATTAACAAATGAAGTAGAGTGTCGACCCACGGGGATTGTTATCTTATTAAGTATTAAGGTATATTGACTCAAACTTTATTTGAAGATTGATAAAGATGTAAAAGTGAACTAAACTATATTTTTGTTTAGCTTTAGATAGGAAAAACGCTAGGGCAATTGATTTCAACAATAATAATTTGAATTATAAGTTGATTGTGCTAGTAAGTACCTACTACTCATGTTAACATTGAAAGTCCCTATCTCAACTAGTTATTGTCTCTCGAGCAACACTAATTCTATCCCTTAATCAAGATTTACAATCTCTCGATCTAATAGATTATAAGTTGAGAGATGTATTAAGTTTAGTGTCTTTCTCATACAATTGTATAACTTATGTATCTCCTCTCGGTCTCAACATGTCAAGTTGTGATTTCTATTCTATGAAGCGTTGCTAGGTTATCTTCACCCGTCTCAAACTTAGCCATCAATATAGTTGGAGCTTTCAACTAATAACAAGAATAACGGAAATAGAAACTTAACATCGCAAAGATTCTAACATGAACAAAGTAGTAGAATAGAACTAACACAAAGCAATAAGATTAAATATTCATAATAATTTTCCTACATCAATGCCCTAGCTATGGAGATTTGGTTCATGATAAAGAATTGCTAAACAAAATAATAAACATGAATTTTATCTTCATATAATAAATTAGAATAAAAGGAAAAACACTAATTTAGGGATCATGTCTAATCCTTAGTTGCTGATCTTCTTCTTCCAACGCACCAAAATTTCTTCTCCAAAAGCAGGATTTTATATAAGAAAGAGTAGTTATAAGAGAAACTATAACCTAAATTACAAAGCTTGTTTCTATGATTAGATTCATTGATTACAAGAGATTGCTACCCTTTATCTATACCTCAGAACCAATTACACTAAGAACTACAATATGACTTTTAATCCACTTTAACTCGATGTAGGAATTCAATTCTGAATTGGTAATTGTTGAATCGGACCCCATAAAATTGAACTCGAAAAGTTGTCAACATAATAATTGTGCCCTTTCAATCATCTTTCTGTGACATCTTGAATCATCAGATTTGGACTTCTATAGTGAAAGTTATGATCAAATTATTAAAATGTGTCCAGTCTGAATCCGAATGTGAATCTGATTATACTCTCTGTTTTGAACAGTGGTCGACTGCGTAGCCGACTAGGTTTATGGCTGATTTTGACCTTCAGATTTTATAGCTTCCTCCAGTGCTGTTTTGGCTCTGGGTCTTCTGATCTGTAGTAAATCTGACTATAATCTCTTCTTGTATCGGTTTTCAACTCCTTTCGCTTCTTTTCTCTAATTTCTTGCTCTTGACCCAATTTCTGAAAAAATATAAGAAGTAACACCTTGCACCATTAAATGTGGCAAATAATAGTCATAAAGTGGTATAAAATATGTGTATAAATCACACTCATCACATACAACAAAAGAAAATGATCTGATTTTTGTTAGAATTAAAAGAATGTAATAGCAATGCAAAATGTGAGAAAAGTTCAATAAAGAAATTGAATATTTTATGTAATAAATACACTCAAGTCTCTTCGGGAGAGAATGCATCAATCATTACACAAGCTTAGAGAGAAAAAGACATTGTTGGCCATCATTACAAGATAAGAATGAGAATGAAATTTTGAAGGATGGGAGATTTTTACACCCAAATTATTGAATAATTTAAGAAAAGCTTTTGAAGGCTTGTGGGAGCCTTTGAAGGTGCAAGAGTTCTTACCAATTAGTATAGTTTCCAGCTGTTGCTGAAATGATAAAAAAGTAATAGAGAAGTAGGAAATAAGGGAATAATAAGCCTTTTAAGTGAAACTGAAGTTAGAATCTGTATGGATTTGCCGGAATAAAATGTATGCTGCGTGTGAACTGTGTTTAATTCCACTTTGGCCCCACCATAGAGTTGGGCTTAATGAAGTAGTGGTTCAAGCTTCTAAAGCCATTTAGCGAAATATTCCAGCTGATGAGTTCTTTATAATTTCTCATCCAACCAAACATTCCATCCCATGTCTCAAGATAGTCTTGCCTATTCTGAAAGAGAAGGGCCCAGCAGATAGCAGCAGTTTCTTTTTCATGGGAATAAAATGTTTCCTCTTTCCTTTTCCTGAGACATCGGCATGATCAAGACAACACTTTGACTGCTTGCTATTTTTCTGGTTTTGCTTGGGATTTCACATGTATATCTTGATTTGTTACCTGTTAGTGTAGAATGCAGGATAATACTAGTTATGGAAATCAGTTATGTCTTTCCTCCGCACCCGCTCCAGTTATATGCAACACTCGCACAGGCTTCCTCTTCAGGAATGCTGAGACACAATAAAACGTTTGTAATTAATGATCAAATTCTTATCTTGTTTCTTTTGATGCTTCAATTGACATCTCCGTGAAGAACATGTTATGACGTTTCTGATTGCTTGCTTGTAGAAAGTTTTTTAGTTCCTTTTTTTCTAACGTTGTTATTTTTATCCCATTTTGTTTTGGGGTCAGCTACATGAATCTTTTTCTTGCATTTTGCTCTATTAAGGGCCATGTCCGCGGTGACATAAAGCATAACATTTCCTACTTAAAAATTTCTGTTCTAGAAAGTTTTCAATTCTAACTATTTTGTTATGTCATATAATATCATTATTGATCAAAGTTATGTATTATTACTTTGCTTGCAGCCTAATTGTTATTCAAGGACGATAACAGTTAATGGTGACCCACATATTATTATATTTGCAAAACGGATATTAACTTATGGGAAGAGTTAACTTATGACTATAGGTTTGCACCATCCTGACATCTATGTTCTTCTAACATTCTCAATTCAAAACTTCTAACATGTTTTTAATATAAAATACCAGATTCTTTTCGGAGGATGAACGACTTGCCTGCTATTGTGGTTTTCCAAGATGTCGTGGAGTTGTTAATGACATTGAGTCAGACGAGCAAAGGGCAAAAATTTTGGTACCGCGAAGTGACTTGGTTCCCTGGAAGGGAGACTAGTGTAAAGTAAATGATTCTCTGCTTTTTGTTCATTTTTTATAGTTACTCTGGAGGTCTGAAATGCAGTGAATGTTCTGATTGTCAGGCCTTGCCCTTTTAATTTTAGTTCTTGATCATTTCTGAATTTACTGCAGTATATGCTGTTGAATTTGTTAATTATACCGCGAAGTTGGGTATATACATGAGTTTGCTGTGGAATTATTTTGAATATTAATTTTTTTGACCTTCAGGTTATACATGTCACAGTTACTTAAAAGTTTGTTCCTTTGTCACAATCAATATTCAATTATACCTAGAGTCTTAAACTTTCAGATTTCTCAAATCTCAACATATCTGACACCTCATCACCTGTACTAACAGTAGTCCATCAAGTCAATTTATTTATTTCATTCCACAGTCTGATGCTTTTTATACTATATTATAGGCTACATGTTAGTTATGCATCAAATTAAGGTACAATCGATTCTTAAAACTATGAATTGTTATTAAGCCAAATTGTTGAATTGTTGTGCTTGTTATATACATACCTGTACATAGTTTTATTCATCTCTAGGATAGCATTATCTCTCAACTTAGACTTCTGTGTTTATTGTGCTAGATTGTTCTGGATACATGGGCACTTGATTCTTGTGAGTTTCACTGTATCTGTGCATCTTTCACATGATTCCCCTAATTGGCTTGGTACTTATCATTTCTCATGTGTATCCTTTACTTCTTGTCCTTCCTGATCCCTTTGTGTAAAATATATAGCTTTTTCTTACATTATTATCAGATTTTTTGTTTGCACAGACAATATTTTGGCCATAGTTTATGTAGATGTTTCCTTTTGATTTTGTCTCTGTCATGAATCTGTCATGGTCGGGCGCACGTACTCCAGGCGCCGCCGGGCCCGTGACGTGCGCCGCGACGCGGAACGCGCGAGGGCCACGCATGAGGACGCGGCTGGGCGATCACCTGCAGTGGCTAAAGATGGAAAATAGGAATATCTTTCTATTATTAGTTCCTAATTGTGGAGTAGTTAAGATAGGAATAAACCTTCTATTATTAGTTCCTAAATTAGTGGAGTAGTTGCAGTGGCTAAAGATGGAAAATAAGAATAGCTTTCTATTATTAGTTCCTAATTTAGTGGAGTAGTTAAGATAGGAATAAACCTTCTATTATTAGTTCCTAAATTAGTGGAGCTTGTTGCTCCGGTTGGTTGAGGCCGCTGGCTATATATTCATGTAACAGACATTTCGTAAAAGCAAGCAAGTTGTTTCCATCTAATCTCTTCTCTTCGTTCTCCAAACAAAGCCTGCGACTGAGGGATATAACCTCGCCGGAGAAGACGGATCGTGACTACGAACTGCGTAGTCGAGGTCCAGCTGTCCGTGGGTTTCAACGCCCTTGACAACCTGGTATCAGATTCCAGGCGTTCTGCGTCGTCTTCGCGCCACCTCCGCAACCCACCACCGCCTCGGTTACTTCAACCATGTCGGAGCCGACCACTACTGATCTGGCCAAGCTGATCGCGTCCCTGACCTCGACTGTGACGAACCTCCAGACGATCGTGACCGCGGCTACAGAAGGAGACGTCCTCCCCCTTCGTCGAACACCGGCGGGGGCCACGACGGTCGGCACCACAACGATCGGCCTCCGCGGTTCCAGAAGATGGATTTTTCCCGCTACGACGGCAAGTCCGATCCATTGATCTTCATCAACCGCTGTGAATCGTATTTTCACCAGCAGCGGATCATGGAGGAAGAAAAGGTCTGGATGGCCTCCTATAATCTGGAGGACGGGGCGCAGCTGTGGTACATCCAGGTCCAAACGGACGAAGGCACCCCGTCGTGGCGCCGATTCAAAGAGCTGATCAATCTGCGCTACGGTCCTCCTCTTCGATCGGCCCCCCTCTTCGAATTAGCAGATTGTCGCCGCACCGGCACAGTCGAGGAGTATCAAGACCGCTTCCAGGCACTTCTTCCCCGTGCTGGGAGCCTCGACGAGGCGCAACGGGTCCAGCTTTTCACCGGCGGGCTCCTTCCCCCGCTCAGCCTCGACATGCGGGTCCACAATCCGCAGTCCCTAGCGGCGGCCATGAGCCTGGCGCGCCAACTGGAGCTCCGGGAGCAGTACGCGCCGGCGCCAGCCAAGGCTGCGCCCCGTGGCCTTCTGCCGCCCCCCCCGCCGTGCCTCGCCCTCCTTGCGCCCCCAGCCGATAAGGCGGCTACACCCACAGTCACGGTGGACGGGCAGTCGGTGAAGCGCCTGTCGCGCCCGGAGCAGGAGGAGCGCCGCCGGCAGGGCCTGTGCTTCAACTGCAACGAGAAATTTACGCGTGGGCACAACCGCGTCTGCAGGCGGCTCTTCTACATCGACGGCTTCGAGATCGCCGACGACGCCGCAGCCGCCGACGGGCCGACACGGAGGCCCCGGTCTTTTCCCTCCACGCGGTCGCTGGGGTGCCCGTCAGCAACACGGTCCAACTCCAGGTGCTCCTGGGCGCTGCTACCTTCGTCGCGCTCGTTGACACGGGGTCGACCCACAGCTTCATCGGAGAGGCGGCCGCACGGCTCACGGGCTTGCACATCGAGCCGCACCCACGGCTCACGGCGACAGTGGCCAACGGCGAACGCGTCCCTTGTCCCGGCGTCCTCCGCCAGGCCCCAGTCATCATCGACGGCATGGAGTTCCGCGTCGATCACTACGTGATGCCCCTAGCCGGTACAACGTGGTTCTCGGCACGCACTGGATGGCCACCCTGGGGCCCATCGTCTGGGATCTCGCAGCCCGGACCATGGCGTTCCAGCAGGAGGGCCGCGACATTTGCTGGCGCGGCGTGGCACCACCGTCTCCGCCAGGAGTACATGCCGTCGTGTCCACCGACTCCCTCCTCGACGGGCTGCTCGCTACTTCACCGACGTCTTCGCCGAGCCAACCGGCCTGCCCCCGGCGCGCGCCCGTGACCACCGCATCATCCTCAAGCCCGATGCCCCTCCGGTGGCTGTGCGACCGTACAGGTACCCTGCAGCGCACAAGGACGAACTTGAGCGTCAATGCGCCGCCATGATCGAGCAGGGCATCGTCCGCCGCAGCGACTCCGCGTTCTCCTCCCCGGTCCTCCTCGTCAAGAAGCCGGATGGGTCGTGGCGGTTCTGCGTCGACTACCCGCGCGCTGAACGCGCTCACGGTCAAGGACGCGTTCCCGATCCCGGTCGTCGATGAGCTGCTTGATGAACTCCACGGCGCCAGGTTCTTCACCAAGCTCGACTTGCGCTCCGGGTACCATCAGGTGCGCATGAGGAGGGAGGACATCCACAAGACGGCGTTCCGTACCCACGACGGCCTGTACGAGTTCCTGGTTATGCCGTTCGGCCTGTGCAACGCCCCGGCAACTTTCCAAGCGCTAATGAACGGGGTACTCCGCCCCTTCCTTCGTCGCTTTGTGCTCGTTTTCTTTGACGATATATTGATATACAGCAAGTCTTGGGCGGATCATCTTCGTCATCTCCGCGCGGTCCTCACCGAGCTTCGCCGGCACATCCTCTTCGTCAAGCGCTCCAAGTGCGCATTCGGGGTCTCCTCCGTCGCCTACCTCGGCCACATTATCTCGGAGGCAGGCGTCGCCATGGACCCGGCAAAGGTGCAGGCCATTCACGACTGGCCGGTACCTCGCTCGGCGCGGGTGGTGCGCGGGTTCCTTGGCTTGACGGGCTACTACCGCAAGTTCATCCACAACTACGGCTCCATCGCGGCACCGCTGACCATTCTTCTTAAGAAGGATGGCTTCTCCTGGGGGAGGAGGCAGCCGCGGCCTTTGCCGCGCTCAAGGCCGCGGTCACCACGGCTCCCGTCCTAGCCATGCCGGACTTCACCACGACCTTCGTCGTCGAGTGTGACGCCTCGTCCCATAGGTTTGGGGCAGTGCTCATTCAAGGCGGACACCCGATCGCCTTCTTCAGCCGCCCCGTGGCACCGCGCCCTCGCTGCGTATGAGCGCGAGCTCATCGGCTTGGTCCAGGCTGTCCGCCACTGGAGGCCGTACCTTTGGGGTTGCCGCTTCCTTGTCAAGACGGACCATTACAGCTTGAAGTACCTGCTGGACCAGCGCTTGGCCACCATCCCGCAACACCACTGGGTGGGGAAGCTGCTAGGCTTCGACTTCTCCGTCGAATACAAGCCAGGTGCGACGAACGCCGTGGCCGACGCGCTGTCCCGGCGTGACACAGAGGAGGGGGAGCTCCTCGCACTCTCAGCATCGCGCTTCGACTTCATTGACCGTCTCCGCCAAGTGCAGCTCTCAGACCCGGCCCTCGTCGCCCTGCGTGGGGACATCGACACCGGCGCACGCCAGGCGCCCTGGTCGGTCGTGGACGGCATGGTCCAGTTCGCCGGGCGCATCTACATCCCGCCGACCTCTACCTTGGTCCAGGAGATCATGGTGGCGGTGCACGAGGACAGCCACGAAGGGGTTCAGCGCACGCTGCACCGTCTGCGGCGCGACTTCCATTTTCCTAACATGAAGCAGCTCGTGCAGGACTTGGTGCGCACGTGTGACGTCTGTCAGCGATACAAGTCCGAACACTTGCATCCGGCTGGCCTCTTCTCCCTCTCCCTCCCGGTGCCTCAGGGCGTGTGGACTGATGTCGCCCTCGACTTCGTGGAAGCGCTTCCCCGCGTCCGTGGCAAGTCTGTTATACTAACTGTGGTGGACAGGTTCAGCAAGTATTGCCATTTCATACCACTGGCGCACCCGTACTCCGCCGAGTCTGTCGCTCAAGCCTTCTTCACCGACATCGTTCGACTACACGGCGTACCTCACTCCATGGTGTCGGACAGGGACCCGGTCTTTACGTCGACATTCTGGCGCGAACTCATGCGCCTGATGGGCACCAAGCTGCACATGACGACGGCGTTCCACCCCCAATCGGATGGGCAATCAGAGGCGGCCAACCGCGTCATTATCATGTACTTGCGGTGCATTACTGGGGACAGGCCACGCCAATGGCTACGCTGGCTTCCCTGGGCGGAGTTCCTTTTCAACACCGCCTACCAGACGTTGCTGCGGGACACGCCTTTCCGCGTCGTCTACGGGCGCGATCCGCCGTCCATCCGGTTGTATGAGCCGGGGGAAACGAGGGTGGCTGCGGTCGCCAAGAACATGGAGAGCGCGAGGAGTTCCTGGCTGACGTCCGCTACCGGCTGGAGCAAGCTCAAGCGACGCAGAAGCTGCATTACGACAAGGTGCACCGCCACGTCGTGTACCAGGTGGGAGACTGGGCGCTCCTTCGCCTTCGACAGCGCGCGGCTGCTTCGCTTCCCCAGACTGTCACTGGCAAGCTCAAGCCGCGTTTCTTTGGGCCGTACCGCGTCACCGAGCTCATCAATGAAGTCGCCGTCTGCCTTGCCTTGCCGCCCGCGCCTGCATCCACGACGTGTTTCACGTGGGGCTGCTCAAGAAGTTCCAGGGGACACCTCCGGCTGATCCACCGCCTCTGCCGCCCTTGCATCATGGCGCGGTTGCTCCTGAGCCCGAACGCGCTGTGCGTTTCCGTTTGGCCCCCGGGGTGCACCAGGTTCTTGTGCAGTGGAAGGGCGAGTCGGCAGCAGCTTCCGCAACCTGGGAGGACGTCGAGCCGTTCCGCGCCAAGTATCCGGATT
Organism: Agave tequilana; assembly: GCA_038442645.1. NCBI lineage: Eukaryota > Viridiplantae > Streptophyta > Magnoliopsida > Asparagales > Asparagaceae > Agave > Agave tequilana. The sequence continues at coordinate 52,077 of JAVJIF010024880.1, read as the reverse complement.
TCCAGCTCGAGGACGAGCTGGTCCTGGACGGGGGGAGAGATGTCATGGTCGGGCGCACGTACTCCAGGCGCCGCCGGGCCCGTGACGTGCGCCGCGACGCGGAACGCGCGGAGCGCGCGAGGGCCACGCACGAGGACGCGCTGGGCGCGATCACCTGCAGTGGCTAAAGATGGAAAATAGGAATAGCTTTCTATTATTAGTTCCTAATTTAGTGGAGTAGTTAAGATAGGAATAAACCTTCTATTATTAGTTCCTAAATTAGTGGAGTAGTTAAGATAGGAATAAACCTTCTATTATTAGTTCCTAAATTAGTGGAGTAGTTAAGATAGGAATAACCTTGCAGTGGCTAAAGATGGAAAATAGGAATAGCTTTCTATTATTAGTTCCTAATTTAGTGGAGTAGTTAAGATAGGAATAAACCTTCTATTATTAGTTCCTAAATTAGTGGAGTAGTTAAGATAGGAATAAACCTTCTATTATTAGTTCCTAAATTAGTGGAGCTTGTTGCTCCGGTTGGTTGAGGCCGCTGGCTATATATTCATGTAACAGACATTTCGTAAAAGCAAGCAAGTTGTTTCCATCTAATCTCTCCTCTTCGTTCTCCAAACAAAGCCTGCGACTGAGGGATATAACCTCGCCGGAGAAGACGGATCGTGACTACGAAACTGCGTAGTCGAGGTCCAGCTGTCCGTGGGTTCAACGCCCTTGACAGAATCAATGGCCCTTTGAGTTTGAGAAGCTTTATTCAGATAACTTTAATTATGTCTGCTATTTGACCAATGTTGTTTTGAAGTTGAAATTGTACTAACCATGCAAAAGATGCTTGCCTAGTGGTTTCTCATATTTTATCTATAACTTCAATTTTTGATCTTGGGTTCTTTTGATGCATGATAAGTTTTTCTGTATACTGATATATGATAGTATTTAAGGAAACTTGGATCTGATTGAGTTCTTTTAATGAGCTTCACAAAGTTTGTTTCCGGAAGTACTAAAATTCCGCTACACAGTTGCCTTTTGGAAGTGTGTTACCTGAGGTTGGGAAACCATTTCTCAGATTGTAACTGCAATTCCCTGACAGTGGTTTGTAAATGAAGAAATCTGAATTTTCAGGAACATTGTGCCTAAAATTAAGAACTGGTTATCTAAATCATGAATGGAACTTAAATAGGAATCTCTTAGAATTCAATGTTGGCTTCTTATGAATCTGCAAGTGCCATGAAAAACAGTATGCAGGATTATCATGTAAGCAACACATTTGTTTTGTAACACAAGCTTCTAGGAAACTATCTGATAATATTGGAATATTGCAGAGCATGGCTCACATCATCTAGCATGAAGGTGTCATGTATGTTGCACTACACATTGACGAGGACATGACATGCCGACATACGGCAAATTCTGAAATGTACACATGACACTTGTTTGACTAGTGTTCCGCACAACATCATCTCACAATAGAAGTTCCCATGCTAAATAGTTTGTCAGTAACTGTAGGGGTAGCAGGCAGGCTGGATATGGGTCTGCTAGAGAAGACTGGAAGGAACCTAGTTAACAAACGGGTTAAATCTAGCATGCAAACCTGTTTCATGAGTGGGACAAATCTAAAAACAGTAACCTGTTTGATAGAAACACCATTTTCTGGGTGGCATGATTAGGGATGGTAGGCAGAATTCTGGTCAGGTACAGACTTACTGAGAGGCGACCATTTACCAGAGGATCATATCTAAGCACATGAACATGTTTGATTAATGGGGCAAGTCTAAAGACACTTTGATTAATGGTTAAGTCTAGAAACTTAGACCTAACTTGCTTCTGAAATGGTGGCACAAATCTAACGGATGTTAACATTTTAACAATCAGGTTGAATTGTGTAGATTTCAACTAAATTAGATTGTTTAGTTTAACCAATCAGCAAAATATGTTATTAATGTTTAAGAAGTATTCCAAGTGGCAGGGACACAAATATGGACATGTTGACATAGACATGGTGGATTCAAACTTACTACACTATGAACGGTAGAATGCATAAGTTATAGATATAAAACTTTCTCATATCAGTTTTTTTTTTCTCCTTTTCTTTGTTTTTTTTGGGGTGGGGGGTTGGTTTGTTGGGAAGATTGTTTGATTTACATTATTTCCTGGACGCTTGTAAGCTTAAACTTTTGGTTGAAGTGGTTTTTTGACATGGTATCAAAGTGCCAAGTTTTTCGTGGGATCCTAATCCATACTGTCATTGGAAATTGAAGGGGTTGGCTATGGATGGGATGGGTATGTGTAGTATTAAGTTGGAATACTGCAGAGAACTATTATTCTGATAATGACTTGACACTAAAATCAAGATATCAATTTTTTGATTGCTGTCAAACTTGCTATGCAGGCACAAATTTAGTGAAGACAGCAGAATCTCTTGCTCGTAATACTATTTCAGCATTGGACATTTGATTTGCATTTGCACTTTTTGTGCTATTTTTCAATTGTTACACCTTTCATTATCAAAATCTATGTCACCTTTCTCATTCTGCGCTTAAAGTTCCACACTTGGTTTTTCTCATTATCTTTCAGGTCTTAATGTAAATGAGAATATGCAGCACCAAATTTATGTTTTCAGCTTTGACATTAGTTTTTGACAGGAAAATTATTTGGTCAATTGCAGAGTGCATCATGAATTAAAAGACAATTTCTTCAATTTTGATTTAGAGGTATGTGAAAAGCTTTTGTAGCAAACTTGTTACTATTTGTTCCCTCGAGGAAAAGGATCCAATCAGGAAATCATCTTAATATTGGACCAAATGATCAGTAAGTTTTGACTGTTGGCTCATTTGATGGACCTTGGTTATGCTTATTTGCTTCCAGGAATTTCAGCCGTATGACAGTCGCCTGCTGCACATACATCACATGCAACTGTGAGTTTACCTGCAGTATATAAACATCTCGGCTTCCCTTTACCAAATGTTAACGTGAAAGTTCCTATGGGTTTCACAGGTTGTATTGTATTTAATGAACAACTAAATCTTCCACTTACATATCAAGCCTCCGACCCTCAAATGGCAGGAGTGTTTTTGACATTCTTCAGAAGGTATCGTGTATGGAATGCCATTTCAGCCTTCATATGCATGAGCTTTGTTTTATATGTTAACCAGTAGTTCTTATTGGGTGTGTGATGTACAGTTCATGAGAAGGATCTCACTGTAAGTGTTAAGTTCAAACGCCTGTAGGCCTCTAGAAAATCTTCAAAGTTATATAACCTAAGTTTTTGACATCCACATTTTTTGGGCACTCTTTGACAAATCTAACTATAAGCGATCTCGTCGGAAACTTTATCACCAGTTGTTTCTGGCTTCTTCAGTACCGCGGTATGCTACTGCACTTCCCTGTGATGCATCCTGATAACCAAAATTCCCTGCTTACTACAATTATTTGAATTTTCACTGTAAATGTTGGTTGCTGCTTCTTGAGCTCCTAGGCGTGGAAACCAGCAAAGCCACATTAGCAAGATGAATGTAGCTGAATTTTGCCCACTCACTAATATAAACAGAAATATTATTAAGATGTAGGCATAAAAAGCATAATGATCGTTCGTTTAACCATTTGATTATATGCTTGGTCTTACTGATAAAATCAAGCAACTCTGAACAGATGGATGACACATTGGCTGGGCTAAATAGACAAACTCCTTGTACAACCTTATATATGCTTTTTGTATTGAATTGTATTCCGATAAGAAACTTTTGTTGTGTTTGGTGTGAAAAGATTTATCATATTTGGATTTCAATGTGTCAATTTTCAATCCAGACAACTGGTAAAGCATTCCGGCTTAAACATGTTAGCTTTCACTAAATCCTCCATTAATGAAAATGTTTTTAAACGGTTCACTAGCGGGAATGAGGAGGTGAGAGAGTCTTCGCCTTCTAACATGAGTAGCCTTCGCCGCTATAAATAGAACTCTTTGACGAGAGAAAAGAGAAACAGTCATGATCAACGATAAGCATTTTTGATCAAATCAAGCGTAAAAGTTTTTAGTAAATCTATGTGAACGATAAACCTCGTAAACTATCACAATTTTATTTTAACACAGACCAATACATATACTTTTAGGGGGGAAAAAAAACTTTTCTTGGGTCATTTCTGGATTCTATGGAATCTATGTATTTAAGATTAAATTGCATTTTAATCTTCCAATTTTCGAAGGCTATATGCTCTTCTCATAAATTGTCTCAAGTGTTCAAATTATTTTTGAGGAGGTTTTTTTTCCTCTAATATTGAGACATTTGATTTAAACTTAACGTTATTAATTAAATGATATTTGTGTATCTACTTTGATCACAACTAATTTGCATGATCAATTATGATTAATTAGGACATGTATTTGGCCATGTTTATTTATTTATTAAATGGAATATTTCTCTGTGGGACCTGAAAATTCTCGAAGCAAAATTTCTTTGATTGGATGAAAAATTAAAACGGATGCAATCCGATTACAGAGGAGGTGAGAGTTTTGAGTGGATTTCCCTTTGTTTATTGCCGGGCTCTTTCGTGTCGCAGTGGAGAGCGTATCTTGTTCTCCGTTGACGAGCCGAATCGAAAACTTGATCTTCAAACCTTCTTTTTCTCACTTGTGAAATGTGACACTTCAATCAATGGCTGAAAATAATCTCAAAGAGATTAAAATTTGAACTCAGTAAGTTAGAAATAGCAAACTCTTTTGTTCTCTTTGAACTCTATAAGGCCAAGAATGCTTCAAGAAGCTGAACCCCTTCTCTGTTGCTTCTCTGATCTATTTATAGAGATTTTAGGGGGTGTTACTGACCCCTTGAATCTCTCTATAATGGGGATTAATTCTCCATTATGCGGAGAAAATGTGGGTGTTAATTGACAGAGTTGATGGTTCTCATTTACCGTAGAAACAAGGATCTCGTGCTGGACGCGGACCTCGTTCCGTTGTTGAATGCGGAGCTCACATGCTCATGTCTGTAATAAAACGCGGAGCTCACAGGCTAGCGTGTTGAGTTGAAACTTGAAGCTACTCAGGCTCACATTTTGAGTTGAAGACGCAAACCTACTCAGGCTCGTGTGTTGAGGAGTAGCACGACTGTCGCGTTTAGCACAGAATGCGACCCTCGCGTCTGTTGTGAAACTCGCGTTTTGAGTTGAAACGCGACCGTTGCGTTAGCTTGAGGCACGCGTCTGAGGCTTTATCTTTTGTGATTTTTTTGACAGCCTATAAAACCCCTCCAAAGTTTTTGAAATCTCATGATTGACTAGAAAGGATTTCGAAATACTTTTGACTCCATGTTGACTTGGGCTTCTGTGATTGGACTAACAATCACTTGAAATGATCTGAGTCTGATCTTCTCCGGATTCTGGTCTTTATGAGTATACTGTTGAACTACTTGGGTCCCCAGATAGATCGTCGTAAGTATCTAGAAATGCAGTCTAGATCTTTTCTGAGCTTTGATTTGGTTATCGCTGTACTGTTGAATAGGTTAAATTGTCTATCTCTTTTGCCAGTGTACTATTGAACAACTGCAAAAGTGAGGACATATTCTTTGTGTTGAAGAGAGAGGACACGACTCTCATTTGGACGCGACTATCGCGTTGGGCGCGACCCTCGTTGATGAAGATGTGACTCTCATCTGTTGAAGACGCGACCCTGGCTGATTGTTGCTTTTGAAACGTGAAGGTCACGATGGATGGTTCTTGACGCGGACGTCATTTGAAACGCGAACTTCCCCAGTGACGCGCGTTCAACTCAGATTGAGCTCGAGATTCGCACCACGTATCATGACCATTGAATGACCTATAAACAACCAAGGTCTTTCAAAAGTCATTTCATTCTCACTGTCTTCAACCTCAGACCCACGTCTGAATCTAAAGCCCTCGAGCTTTCTAAAAACCCAAAAGCTCCAGCTTTTTCATTATCTTTTTTCAAGATTAATAGCTGATTCAATTGCCCCAAAGGGAAAGCACGTTGCTGCTGTCTGGGAGACTTCTTCCAATATCGGTGATATGATCATGAAACTGTCCCAGGCTGGGGACTCAGGGGATCCTATGATCGATACTGGAGGGGTTTCTATAAGTGCTGGGGACATGGTGGAGGAACCGTCTTAGCTTGAGGATTTCCGCGAAAGAGTCTCATCTCTCACTTTTCAACTAGGTGAGCTTTATTAAGAGTCTTATTTCACAACTCTGGCTCTTCAAGTTGTTTCTAACACTGTTGGAGTGGTTATAGAAGATCCCGTAGTGGCTCAAACAACTGCTTTGATAGTGAGAATTGGTGCGGAAGAAGGCTTTGCTGCGACCTCAGTGGAGGAGACTCTAGTGGCTCATCCTGAAAGTATAGGAGGGGGTGAATAGGTGTAGTGCTAATTTTTGACAAATAATGCAGAATTAAAACTAAACGCTAAACACATACTATATGTAACTAATAGTGACTCCGAATTTCCCGTGAAGGGCTCTGAAACTTCTTCTCACTATTTCTCCAAATTATGAATTGAGGTGTTACAATAGCTCTTTTGGTTGAACACAAGTGTGAGCGCACAAACAATATCAAGCATGCATATGTATGAGCAATAATAACAATACAAGATATAAAAAGTTGAGGGTTGAGAGAGATCCAAACACAAACACCAAGATATGTTTCGAGGTTCGAGCCACCACCTTACGTCCTCGCCTTCACACAGAAGGATTTTAACTATCTACTAAGGATCTTTCACAAAGAGACCTCTACCGAAGAATTACAACTTACAAAATAAGGAGTACACAACTCCATCTCTTACATCTCTACACAAGAGGGTAGGCATAAAGCCAGGCACAAAGTAAAGAAAGATTAGAACTTGGTGATCACAAAGATCACAAACAAACACTTGGTGATCTTAATGACCACAAAAACAACATCTCACAATACAAAATCTTAGAGGATAGATTTGCAATAAAGAGCTCAAATATGTGAGTAAATAAAGTGTTTGGAAAAGAAACAATAAAGAAAACACTTGAGAAAAACTTCTTGATAGATAAAGAAATAAAGAACAAAACTATAATTCTCAAAACTTGTTTTTTATTTTCCTAAAAACTTTAAAACAAATAAAGATAGAGGGTTTGAAGCTCAAAAACTTGTTTTGAAAACTTATTAAAAACTCTGTAAAAGATAAAAATTTTGGCTCTTCAAAATCTTGTAGAAAACTGGCCAAAATAACTATATTTATAAGGGTTCAAAAAACTAGCCGTTGGACACAGAACCTCGGCCAAATTGGCCTGTTGGTCGACCGACCATTCAACCGACCAACGGTCTATTTTTTGACCGTTGGGGTTGTCTGTCGACCTCCCCCAAGGCACAGAGAGAAAATCTCATGTTGAAGCCTACAAGATTGAAAGATTTTGATGATGGATAACAAAGTGTTAAAGATGCATTTGGAGTTTTATCTCAAGCATTTATACAGCATTATAATTACTCAACCTCAGTTGAAGATTTATTTTAGAATAATTGTTAAAAGCCTTGAACACACACACAAATACCTATATAGTCGACTTGACCTCTAAGTATAGTCGACTAACCTAATCCATAGTCGACTTTAGAAATTTCCCAGTCGACTAAGTTCTTCTACAAAAATATCCCAACTTTCTGTTTGTTTTCTGGCATCAGAATTAGTTGACTTCCCCTAAAGTATAGTCGACTAATCACTTCTATAGTCGACTAACATTGTCTATATAGTAGACTAAAAACAGTTTTTCAGAAACTTGGTATCCGTATCAATCTAGGTATAGTCGACTTACCCCATATATTAGTCGACTGACTGACCTTTGTAAATTTTACTCTTCTAGTCGACTAACCCTCCTACCCTAGTCGACTAATAGCAGTTTCTGACTGTTATGCAGTTGGTGATTTTTGGTATTTTATCTAACGTTTTAAATTTCAAATTTGAATTGATAACTTCCCTAACTGACCATAGATTTCAGTTATAAATAGGGATGTTGTCCTAGGATCAATTCACCAATTCAAATCTCAAGTTTTCAGCCTAAAAACTCTCTTCAAAATTCTGTTTTCTGAAAATCTGTTTCCATTTTCTATTTCTTCACCAATTCCTGCTCTATTGTGAAGATTTCTGAAAGTCCACCTATAAGAGACCTTGTCCACAAGCACATTCAGATTCAAGGCTTATAAGATCAGTTGTAATCATTTAAAGAGGAGCATTGTATAAGGGCGTCTTCTTGGTGTAGAAGAGAGGTTGTACAAGGTGTTTGTTCTCTTGGTTGTAAGAGGAGTTGTGCACATTTGGTAAAGAGTGTTTTGTCAAGTGGTGTATAAGGTATTGGTTTTGGGTGTATCCAAATCAGGAAAGAAAAATCTCAAGCAGATTGCTTGAGGACTGGATGTAGGTCACAAGGACCAAACCAAGATAAATCTCTTGTCTTTACGTTTGCATTATTTTCTGAGTTTTATCTTGTGAATTTTTATTTCCTGCAAGTAGTTTCATTTAAATTTTTATAAACACTATTCAGTCCCCTCTAGTGTTTGTGTTGCTTGAATATAGATCCTACACCTCATTGTTAGTTGATCGTTCAGTCGATCGTCACCTAACTGAGAGTTGGGTGAGCCAGTCGGTCGACCGCTCGGTCGACTGGTCTGTCGGCCGAGCAAAGGCTAGGGCATGTGCACGTTTCTTGTACACACATCGGTCGACTGCTCGGTCGACGGAGCCATGCTTCGGTCGACCGCCAACTGCCCAGAAATAGGATTTGGGTTAAAAATAGGACTTGAAAACGCCTATAAATTCAAATAAAATCTTATAAATTTTACAAAAATAAGTTTATGTAAATACTTTGAAGTACAAATATGATCAAAAATCAACATATACAAACAATTGAACTATTTTTGAGGTAAAAAATTTTAGGCTTAAACCAAAAACTGTATTTTCCAAAAGTTAAACTTTGAAATGAAAAACTGTTTTCTTCAAAACTTTGTATAGATACAAAAATAAGATATTGAAACACATTTATAACATAGTATGTATGGATATAATCCAATACACATGGTAAATGATATATCTTTGTTTTTGACAATAAATACCAGAACAATTTTTGATAATAACAAAATTAAAAGCATAACTAGAAATATCAAAATAAGTTTCTCTAAACATATTTGAACCATCAATGTATATAGATGAAATCCAATATATATAAACTATGTAAAACTTTTTTGATAAAATCCATTCATAAAACTAAAAGATGTATACTTGATATATCAAAACACAAAATGGCATACATGTTAAGCCGAAAGATATATTCTTGAAACTCAATAAACTCAAAACGAAGTGGTTAAACCAAAATCAAAACTATTAATCTTTGTGTGTGTGTATACTTGAGCATTTCAAAACTATTCTATCCTTATACAAAATCTAAACAATAAACAAACCTAAACCGGAGTCTTCTTGTTGATCTTTATCTCTAAGACGACTCGATCCAAACTTGATCCAAATGAGCTTGACTCCATCTCGAGTACTTGATGCGATCTTGAAGCACAAGCCTTTGAATCAACATGTGCTAGCTTCGAATCTTAACTTCATGTCTTTGTTGAAGCTAAATACCGTTTAAGATCTTGATTAATATCTGAAACTTAATAAACACAAGACATTAGCAGTATAACTTCATAAGTTAGTCATCATCAAAACTAAGGTGAAAGGCCTTTGGCCTAACACATCCTTCACTTGAAGTTGCCACAACACAGGATTCTGTAAACACTTCAATATCTGAAGCTCTTGTGATAACTTTCGAGATGAGGAAGCTCTTGGTCCAGCTTGTGCCTGCAATTTGGGGAGTAAAAGTGCGCCTCCTTCGTCTTCTGAAAGCACGCCTGTCACCATTATGGAGACAGGGTCAATGAGCACTCCAGCCAAGCCCGCACCAGTTGTGGACATCTTGGAGGATCTGGTCATTCACATGATTGACCAATTATTCTCCATGATGACATGTTGCACTGAACTGGTGCTTTTTGGGCGTATTCCTTTCGACTTCATGCGGCCACTGCTCGAGAACCACGTTGAAAACATCAGGAAAGTCGGGGGCTCTGATCGAGCCAAAGTGTACCAGGTACGCATAAAGCAGTTGGGATTCTATTTAGCAAACTTGCGACACCTTGAAAGTACCAACCTGGTCATTCTACTCGGTTTTAGGCAACCTTCATGTTGAATAGGAATGTTCTCTCTCGAAGAAGCTGAAAAAGAGATAGCCAGGCGAACCCGTCGTTTGGATGAAATTAGGACTAAATATCAAGGCTTATCTGACGATCTTCAAAAGTCAGAGTTTAATGTTAAGATCACGGAGGTAGTGATAAAAAGCGCTCGGGAAGTCATTGCCAGGGTACAAGTCTTGCTTAAAGACAACGAGCAGTTTTTGCCATTGAAGAAGAAGAGAATGGAGGAACTCGAGGCCACCAGGAGTAAGGTGCATCAAGATCTCAATGCTGAGTCGTTTGAATTGGAAGCCCTCCGGGACAAACTTGCCACCAAGAAGCTCTAGACTGAAAAAGAGCTACAGAATAAAGCCATGGCTGAGGTCAAAGAGACTCGCCAGAGGGACATTCGTGAGCTCAAAGAGCAGATAAAGTCTCTCTCTCTCTCTCTCAATGAGATTAACTTTCTCCCCTTTTTTTGTAACACTTGTATCTTTTTTTTTAATAAAAGACAAAATGTTTGTATCACTCTAACTGTTTGATTGAAATAAAAGTGATAATTTTGCTTTTGAATCATGTCTATTTTTCTTTTCTATATTTTTTATATTAGAAAATCAGGCCGAATAAAGCGAAGAGTTTTAATTGCCAGAACTAACGGTTAACTTAGCAATGATGATTAGATAACTTCGCTAGGATAGTTGAATAAGAGAGGTGTAATTTTAACAAAAAAAAATCCTGTTTTCATTGAGAAAATCGAGAAAATTACTGTCAGATATATGATTTTGAACTTAACAGTGAGATTTGCTAGAGGTGTGGTATTCACTTAGCAATCGAAGAGGTGTGAACAAATATCTCGTTTTCATTTGAAAAAATCGAGAAGACTCAGGAAACCCTCAGGATTTTGTGTGGCATTCACTTAGCAATCGAGAAGACTCTTTCTTTATAGATTTTATGGGTGTAATCCGCTGAAAACCCTCAGGAGACAAAACTCCTCCTCTAGGGGTAACCTAGAGGTTTAACGGCTTGTTGCATACGCTCAGTGCAATCGCGTCACCTGCGAAAGTGGTGTAATAACATTTGTAGTATAGTTTTTCTTTTCTTGTTTTACTCGGGACCAGCAAAAGATAAGTGTGGGCTTCAACCGCTTGATTCAGGGAGGATTCTTCTCAACCGGTTTTCAACCTCTTGATATGCCAAGATTTAGCCCTAATTCCTTGATTTCGAATTTCTTCTGAATTAAATCAGAATTTGGTGGGCTTTTGGGCTTGTTCTCTCTTCGTTTCTTTTAACAATTGGGCCAACATTAAACAAAGAAGAAGAAGACTTATTAATATGATTTATTAGCTAAAAAGTATGGTAAGGTGACAATGTATATGCAATATATGTGACTAATCACACCCCCATACTTATCTTTTGCTCGTCCTCGAGCAAAACAACTAAACTATACTAAGGATTATTAGACCACTTTCGCAGGTCACTCGATTGCACTGAGCATGTGTAATAAGCCGTTAAACCTCTAGGTTTTCCTAGAGGACGAGTTTTGTCTCATGAGGGTTTTCAGTGGATTACACCCACAAAATCCATAAAGAAAGAGAAACAAAGAGTTAGTATTTTCGAAAAGCATTTTGAAAGAAAAAAATATTTGAAATATAATTGTAAGATTTAAGTAATCTATAAGTTATAGGAAAACTGAATTTTTATTCTTAAACTTAGTCTCTATTCAAAAATTTATTATCAATCAAAGTAAGGAGTCAAATTGTACTTCTCATTTAGTCTATTACTTTACCCTAAGTCATATGCACCTTGTGATCGTGAAAATTTGATATATATATATATATATATATATATATATATATATATATATATATATATATTGTGGTATTATTCTTTAGTTCTATTAGGCTTTCTAATCTGCCCATGTAACGAGTCTTTAATCGATGACTCCCAAACCAAACGGTATTAGGGCACCGAGCGAGAAAACACCCCAAGGACTTAAGGACTCGAGCAAACAAGACCACAAAACTAAGAATTTTATTCTATGAACACCTTTTAGGCGTAAATACTTATGCTTTATTAGGCACAAATACCCAGCTTAATCTGAAGATTTTTATATATATTTTTCTCAAACTTATCTAATCATCTTTCGCATAAATACTAAGGCTTGCTTAGGCCAAAGTACTTAGTTAATCAATAATTAGATTTGTTCATCTTTCATTGATTTTTTTTCTTATATATAAGGCATAAGAATCTTTGTTTTTGAATCCTAAGTGTGTAAGTGCATGAAGTATGCATATTTCATTAAGGTAAAGATCAAGACTAAATTACTTTGACAAATTATCTCCTAACCCTAAAAATCAAATAAATAATCTTATTTTGACCAAATTTAAGAAATCCTAATTTTGATTTTCCTATTCCTTAAAATTAACTTAATTTCTTACAAAAAATATGTCAAAATATTATTTCTATTTTCAAAAAGTTTTTAAAAGTAAAGAAATTTTTTTTAATAAAAAGAAAAAAAACCTAAGTTATGTTAGACCCTCCCCACACCTATCTTATGCATTGTCCTCAATGTATGAATTAATGCATAGATGCATGAAAAAGAAGAAAGGGAAGGAAAATGTTACCTTAAGGTGGTGGTTCCGGTGGTGGTCTGATTGGTCTATGAAATGCGGCCCAATTGACTTTTCGTGGAGTTCGGAGGAATCCACCAGAAACCTCTCTAATATAACCCAATAAAATGATGTATTCATAAAGGATTTTTATTAAAAATTTAACCCCATCTAATTTCCAAATTTCATAATTAATTTCGGAGTCAAATTTGTCAACCGCCTTGTCCCAAAATAGAGTGTGAAAAGATAGAATGATTGACTTGGACTCAGGAAGTACTGGAACTAATACCGACTCAGGAAAGTGACTTAAGTCAAGTAAAGGTTCAGGAGTCGAGATTGGCTCAGAAAATGGGTTCAAATCAAGAAGTTGAAACTCAAGTCCACATTCAGTTTCCAACAATGGAATGTGACTTAATATTGGTGATTCAAGTTCAAGAATGATAGGTGTGGGAATCAAAACTGACTCTAAAATATTACTCAAGTCGGGTAACAAAATAGGAGTCAATATTGATTCGGGAATTTGAACTGGATCACAGATTTGAGAATCTAGGTCACATTTCTCATTGAGTTCAATGTCATAAAAATGAGAACTTGCCAATTTGTCAATAGGACTTTCAAAAGTGTAAAATTGGTCAAGTTCAATTGATCATCAAAGATGGGTGATTCAATTCATGATTAATTGGCACAGGATCCAATGTTGACTCGGGAAAAAGATTGAAATCAGGTGAAAACACCGGAGTCATTATTGAATCAGGAAGTAGAATTGAATCACTAAGTTGAGGTTCAGGATCATATTCATTCTCAAGTTCTATTTCAGAAAAGGAATAACTTGCCAAACTGTGAATATCATTTTTAAAATTTGAATTTTGGGCAAGTTCAAATGATTGTTCTGAGATGGAACCTTGATTTCCAAAACAACATGACTCTTCGGCTCTAACAGAATGGTTAGCGACATCAGAACTGGTCAAACGGTGAGAACGTAGAGATTAGACCATCATATCTATGTCACGATTACGAGCATTTTGAGCCTGAGTCATGGCTTCAAGCATCTTTTCATAGTTGATTGGTTCATCGTTTTGTTGAAAAGATGAAGTGCTGTCTTAGAATTGGTGGTGAAATTGTGAGTCCATCAGATTTTATGATTTTTGTTTGGACTCACGTATACTCATTTTCAAAATTGATGGTTTTCTATTTTGGACTGGTGGAGCTGAGTATAAATCTTGGAAATATTATGGACTAGGTGGATAAGGAGGACAAGTTGGTTGAAAATTAGACTCAGAGGAGGTGAATCCCCACTGACTCTGTGAAGAGTTGAAATTATTCTAGAAATTATGGTTATAAGATTAGGGGTATGGGTTATATTAATTCGGATAAGACCAATCCGGCACACTAGGTTGGTTAAAGTTATGATACTCCGGGTTGGTAATATCCGAAAAAGAGGTCGGTGTGTAATATGGATTACTATTAAATTGAAAAAATTGTTATTATAAGCCATATCACACAATAAAATATAAACAAAGAAAAAAAACAAACAAATAAGCAAACAAATAAAAAGAAAAAAATTCTAAACTAAGTTAGGGTAGACCTATGACCTAGACGACTCCTAACTGATTAGACTATCCACGGAGGTATAATGCAGACTTTGACCACAAGCTAATCAGCCAGGTCAGGGCAAGATTGGTGGAGGTTATCCGTCAAAGACGTTCCTTAATTAAATAACCACCAATCTTCAGACTTTCGGCCCTTAATCCCCTTCCTAGACATTGATTTGGCAGGAGTCAAATTCCAACACCTTCCCCCTTAGGATAATCTCCTAATTGAGTCCGAGATGTCCCTAGGGCCAACGTCTACTCATTTTTAGTTAGGCTTGGGTTAGTGAGTGAGGAGATTGTTTGTGGGCTAAGGGAGGGTAATGACTTCCCCACCTTATCTTGTTTATAGGACAATCCCTTATATCAATTTAGTGCAGTGTACAAGAAAAGCAACACTTAAGCAATGCAAACAATCCAAAAGTGTTCTTATACTATATGCTATGCACACGTATCTTTGCTCCAGCACTCTTCAACAGTAAATAGAAATGTAATGAAATATACACGTGCCTAAATACAAAGTCTAAATTATTTTTTAGCATTTACAATCATCATTTTACTGTTGTGTTAGAAATATATATATAATGAGTCAAATAAGGGAATAAATGCTACAGATATTTAACTATGCAATTCAGCCAACCTGCAAAAAATACAGGTTAGTAGTTCACTCAGTTTGCCACAGGACTGTAGCAAATCTGAGGGCTTCTTGGCTCTGCTTTCTTGAGCAGAGTCCAATGCCACTTATATGTCCAATGCAGCAAGAATTCCTTATTGTTGAATCTGTACAAAAAAAACAAAGAAGAAAGTTAACCAAAAATGTAAACTTTTAAAGAGAGTAACTTACCGTCCCTCCCCGGCAACGGCGCCAAAAATTTATTGAGTTGGAACCTGCACAAAAATACGGAATTTTAGAACTTCAAAATAGAGATGTGCAAGTGCTCAATTCTACCGCGATAGCAAGTGGCTATACGGGTCGTGACCCACAAGAAGGGACTAACGATGGAAGCTTTTTAGTAAGTCTTCTTTTAAGATACAAAGTTTGGTTAAAGTTCTTCTTTGGTTCTTAAAAGAAAAGAGAAAAAGAGTTATAGTTAAGTTAGAAAGAACGCGATAGATGGAGAGGTGGAGAAAAATGGAGAATGATTATTTACAAAGAAATGGAAAAGAAGTGATGAAAGAAGTGGGTGTTGGTGATTTAAACTAAAGAAATAAAAGAAAAGAAAGAAGATTAAAGAAATACTTACCTAGTTTGGTTGATGACTTATCTGGAACCCTTGCATGTTCTACCTTACTTCGGAGGCGTTCAACGATAAGCTATAGGATCGAGCTCAGTCCCTAGTCGCATTACATCATCAAGACGAACAAGAATGAAATGATACAGAGTCTTGAGGAGGAGAACATCATCATGAATTATCGTTGGCACTCACACAAACATTTTAATACTGATGCTTCTGGATTAACTTGCATGCTCATCAAAACCAAAAGAGGAAAAGTAGAAAGAAGAAGAAGAAAATAAAAGTAAAGATGAACATAAAAAAATTACCTTTTATTGCTTGCAGAAACAATGGAAGAAAGGAGGAGGGTACATCGGTGTCACTCTCAACATAAGCATCTCTCTCTTACTTACATGAATCTCAATCTAACCTAAGCTTACATACAAATTAAAATTACATAAAAAGAAAATAAAAACTATACTACAAAGAGTGAAAAACTTGACTAATTCCTATCTCTGCATGGTCGTCCCATTTTGCTCTGCTGAAACTAGTATTTATAGGACAAAACCAAAAGGGGGAATCCCGGAAGATTGGGGGAGCAAACGCTCCCCCAACTGACGTAACAAGGCTGCAAAAACGCTGCGTGGGCCGCGTTTCTGTGACCCTGGTGTGGCCAGGTGGCCACACCCAATTGGTGGAGATCCCCAGTTTGATGAATAGCCCATATCTTCTACTGGTTTTCTTATTTCAGCTTCAGGATTTGACGAAACAGCCTTTGATTGTTAGCTTCAACCGCTTGATTCAGGGAGGATTCTTCTCAACCGGTTTTCAACCTCTTGATATGCCAAGATTTAGCCCTGATTCGTTGATTTCGAATTTCTTCTGAATTAAATCAGAATTTGGTGGGCTTTTGAGCTTGTTTCTCTTTCGTTTCTTTTAGCAATTGGGCCTACATTAAATAAAGAAGAAGAAGACTTATTAATATGATTTATTAGATAAAAAGTATGGTAAGGTGACAATGTATATGCAATATATGTGACTAATCCGACAAGTAAAAGATAACTGTGGGGGTATGATTAGTCTACAGTTTTGCATTATTATATCGCATTTTTCTACTGATTTATGAATAAAATATCATTCTATACCGTGTTTTGGTCTCTCTTGCAGATAATCAAGACAAGGAGGGCAAAAGGGTAATAAAAGCTTAATTAAACCCATTTTCGGGTAATTAAATCTGCATTTCTTGAAGGCCAAGTAAGGGAGCTTCTAGAAGATACACTGAACCTAAACCTTTACGCACGTCAGACGAAGATCCAGATGAATATACCCGAATGCAAGTATACCAAGTAGGTCCTAAAAGTGACGGGAATACGCTCACCAAAACCAGGGACTTAAGTCCCTAGTTTGGTCATGAAAATAAGGCTATAGTCGTGTTTTCGCGGCCTATTGGAGAACCACGCGTCAATATTCGACGCGTGGTCTCTTCTCGTCTTCTAGAAGCCCATTTTGCATATATATATATTCCTGCATAGGCCAAGAATGCAAGCAGATCGAAATAGGCTAGGTTTTCTATCTTTTTGTTATAGATTAGGATTTTCTTTCTCTTTTATTTTGTATTTTCTTTTCTTTTATAGATCTTGTAGTAGGGCTGAGTTGACTGAGCGAGAGATAAAGAGATACTAATGTAATAGATGGTGATAATCTATGTAAATGTATCTCCTTTCTTCTCCATTTTAATCTTCTCCATCTTCTACATGATGCTTAGCTAATTTTTCTTCTCATGACAATCTAACTACTAACCACTAACCATCTAACCCCTTACACGATAATCCACATGAATCTAGTAGCCTCTACAAGGCCTTGCTCTTACAAGAGCCATTGATGGCTCATAATGATAGATTCTAACATTTCTAACATCTAACCCACTAACTTGCTAACTTGTAAATGCTAACTTTTATTTCATGCTCACCTCTAATCCGTTTTAATGATCTAATAGTACCTTGCAACTTGTTGTGTGATATAGATGTGTTGTTTGAATGTAGAAGAACAATCTTATGAGCCATGCTTTGTATCGTCTCTTGAAGCCAAGGATTAGTGATGGCCAAGGATCCATGTGAGGCAACTATCACTAAGAGGTTAGCATGGTTAGAGGAGCAATTGGTAGTTAGTAGCCATGAGTTTTCTTTTATCTTATTTTAAAAAACAATTACAAAACACTTTTACCAATTTTCTTATCGTTGTTTTCATCGACCTTCTTTGTTCACCTTTGTTTTCATCTTCTTCACCACAAAGTTCACTTTACCTTTCTTGCTTTTATTCTACCGACTCCACAATCACTTCTCATTTGTTTTCACTTTACATTTTATCGCCTTCTCACCATCACTTCTGGATTTTTTTCTTTATCCTTTTTTATTATTTAACAAATAAGAATTGTTAACAACATACATGAACATAAACTGTTAATGCTTCTATCGCCTCCCGTCCCTGTGGATTCGACCCGTTGAGCCAATGCTATAACGGAGTATTGAGGGAACATTAGCACGCATACATAAAATTTTATTGACTTCATAAAACACACATTTTCGAGTGCTTGTATCGCCCTGATCAAATTTTTGGCTCCGTTGCTGGGGACGGAAATGGTTTTGATTTTACCTTTTTTTAACATTTTCTTCTCTGTTTTGGTGTGTAGGACAATCTTTACAGGAGTTTAATATTGCAGAATAAACACTAGCTTTGCATCTCCCTGCTCTAGAAAGCAGGGCCCAGCTTCTAAAGAAAAACTGTGAAAACGTGACTTTTGCCTCGGATACGCAGCGATTTTGTGATAATTATATATCTTGTTGTACTAGGATGTGTTCACTATAATAGCTAGTTGATCTATACTATTACTTTCCTGCTTTGATTGCCTAAAAACTGCAATAAACTAAAGAGCTAAAATACGGTATTTTGGACGCTCTTAACACGGTTTAGACATTTACATTTAGGCACGTGTCAATTCAATTCTAATATACTGTATTTTGTTCTATTGTTGTGATCTGGACTGAGGTGTACATATGGCATTGCATATAGCATAGGATAAAAACGTGGGTGAATTCGCTTTATGTTATATTCTTCTCTATATTTCACACTTGTACAAATTTAAATTAAGGGCAAAACCCATACAAGATAAGGTGGGATTTCATTACCCTTCCTTAGCCCAAAAACAACCTCCCCATTCACACAACCCAAGCCCTAATAAAAATTGATAGACGTTGGCCAGAGGGACATCTCAGACTCATTAAGAGATTGACCGAGGGTGAAACTTATTTTGAATCTTACTCTTATGAAATCGGTGTCTAAGGTTGGGGATTAAGAGGTTACGCCTCAAAGATACCGTGGTTTGACGTAATTAAGGCCCGTTGCTTACGCACAGATACCTCCCACTGTATTTTGTTCTTACCTGGCCGATTAGCTTGTGGTCGGATTCATACAACAATTTCCCCGGGTAATCGACCAGTTAGGAGTCGTCTAGGTCTAGGTCAACCCTAGTATAGGCTTGGTTTTGATTTTCTTTCTTTTGTTTATTGTTTGCTTTTTCTTTTTGTTTGTGATTGTTTGTGAAATAAAATTCAACAATAATAATTATTTCAATCCTAATATGAATCCATATTTCACATCGACCCCATTTGATTCGGATAATTCCAACCTGACTTTTTACAATATGAACCAACTAAATACATCGGGTTGGACTTATCCGAATCAATATAACCCATACCCACAATCTTATTGTTGGCCTAAAGGTTACAATCTCCGGGTTATGTGTTTTGATAATAACAAATCATATAAAATCTATTTGATACTAATAGAAGTTAAAGAATGAATTTCAGGTTAATACAGGTATTGATGGCTCAAGAGTTCTCAAGCATGGGATATTTGGGTTTAGCTCAAACGTTGTTCAACATCAACTATCAGAGACTCTTACTTGTGAGTCATATAGTTTGTTTTGTTAAAGAATAGTATATACGTTTGAAGCTCAAATACACACACACAAATTCAATACATTTAGTTTTTAGTTTAACCGGTCTTGGATTTCAAGTACATATATCAAGTTTTAGATTTGAACCAGTTTTAGTTCTGCTGATCTGCTTGACACCCATTTATAATTGTTATCATAACTTTTTATTATTATATTCAAATAACATGATTTAACTTGTAGTTCAAAGCTAACTTTCAGATCTAAATTTCTTATTCAATAATAATTTTCAGATTCAAATTTTAAAAATGTCAAATATTTGGTTGAATTCTGCTCTTATTCTGAAAATAGCTTACAATTTCTAATTTGACACTTGTCAGTAT
Source organism: Agave tequilana (assembly GCA_038442645.1). Classification (NCBI taxonomy): domain Eukaryota; kingdom Viridiplantae; phylum Streptophyta; class Magnoliopsida; order Asparagales; family Asparagaceae; genus Agave; species Agave tequilana. The sequence goes on along the minus strand of JAVJIF010024880.1, from coordinate 32,165 downwards.
TTTATTGATAACTTTCTAATAAAAAATTATATTGTGTTGATTTTAGTTGCATTAAAAAGAAGACTTAAAGATCTACAAATTATTCCTATATACCTAATTCTGAATTTGGATATTTACAGCCTGAAAAATGTGCTCAAAGTTGACCAATCTGCCAGATTTGCAGTAATGGCTAATTTTCTGGAGGTTGATTTTTAACATGTTTTTAAAACGTGTTTAAGTTAAAAAAATATGGTTAGCTGTATTAGAGGGTCAATTTCTTCCTCTTTTATTTAGATAAAAGTTTTTTATGTTTACTCTTTCTAAATCCTATATAAAGGGGTCATTAGGGTAGAGGTTTTCACAACAACAAATTCAAAAATCAAAAGTTGAGTTTTCTTGAGAAAGAGCTTTTGTTTAAGTTTTGGGCTATTATTTTAAAAGTTTTCTGAAAGTTTATGATTCTTAAAATCTCTCTTCTGTTTTTATATCACTTACAAAACCTTGAGCTTCAATCTTATATATTATTCTCTAGGTTTTGTAAAGAAAAGTTTTTCAAAAGAGAGTTTGTGGTCTTTTGATCATCAAGTGATTATTGTATTTGTGGCTCCAGTATCTCTAGACTAGAGGAGTGTGATTGAGGAGTTAGATACTCCCTAGTGGTTGTAATCTTTTGTGAAAATTCTAGTGGATCGGAAATCCTTTGGGTGAAGGCGGGGACGTAGAGCTGGGTGCTCGAACCTCGAAACAAATCTCTGTGTTTGCGATTGGTTTACTTGTTTTATTTACTTGCTTTCCATTCATTCTTATATTGTCAATTAATACTCTCACAACAAGATTGCATTGCGTATCTCAAACTCTTATTTAGAGGAATCATGAGGAAGGAGTTCAGAGCCCTTCACGGGGTATTCGGCTTCTAATCTTGCTTTGAGTGATCGTTGTATCATCTCATTTTAAGTTTGTGCATTAATTAGCATTATCACCTATTCACCCCCCTCTAGGTGATTTCAATTTGTATCAGAGCTAGAACTCTAGTTTTGGCTTCATATCCTTAGAGAGATCCTATAATTTGCTAATCACTATTTTCATATCTTCATTCATACACTAGTAAAGATGGCCGATAACATTAAGACCCCTCCCAAATTTGATGGACTCAACTTTCTCATATGGAAAGTTAGGATGAACATTTTTCTACAATCTCTAGGTAGCCTAGTTGCTAAGTCTTTGACCAAACTATTTAGCAAACCCGAAGGTGAGGAGGATACTTGGTCCGAACTTACCTCCAAGGAATTTGATGCTAATTCGAAGGCTCAAAATGCCCTACTTTTAGCTTTGAATGAGGATGACTTAACATGGGTTATCCATTGCAAATCCACCTATGAGATTTGACAACACTTATTGATCACTCATGAGGAAACATCACAAGTCAAGAGAGCAAAAATTGATCTCTTGTATTCCCAATATGAAAGTTTTAGAATGCAAGAAAATGAATCTATTGATGATATGATTACTAAGTTTACTAAAATCACAAATGCTCTTTCTTCTCTAGGTGATGAAATCAACAACGACCAAAAGGTGCGAAAGGTGATTCGTACACTCCCTTCATCATAGGAAATCAAAGCTACCACCTTGAAGGAATTGAATGACAAAGACGAGATGGAGCTCATAAGTCTTATTGGAAATCTTAACTCATGAGATGGAGAAAAAGGCTAGAGAAGAAGCGGTACCTTAAAAGAAAAAGTCTACCTTTCAAGTCTTCTTCCACCAACTATGATGATGAAGAAGATGAAGAAGATGATGAAGAGCTATCTCTTCTTGTGAGATATGTAAAGAGAATGTACCGCAAGAATAAGCTCAATTATAGAAGGCGATGGGAAGGGAAGGAGAAGAAAAAGATCATATGCTACAACTGTCGGAAACCTGGGCACATCATGGCCGATTGTCCAGATTTCAAAAAAAAGATATCTTCCTCCTTGAAGCAAAAGAAGCCGGTTGAAAAGAAGGTGTACAAAGCCACTTGGGACTCGGAAAGTGAATTCGAAGATGAAGTTGACACGGCCAATGTGTGTTTCATGGCAAACACACCTAAGATAACTACCGAACCACATGATGATGATAGTGAAATAAGTAAAGAATTATTATTACAAGCTTTCATTGAACTTTCAGAAAGTTTTGATGCTAAAAAGGAAGATTGTTTAAAATTGAAAAGGGAAAATGAAATGCTTAAAAATCAAATTGCTATTTGTTTAAAAGAAAAGGATGAATTATCTTCTACTCTTATTTCAACACAAAGAGATTTTGATGCCTATAGAGTTACATTGCAAAGCTAAATATCCTAAAATTGATGAAAATGAGATTTTATGTTAAAAACTAGAATAAATGATTTGAAAAATGTTTTAAAAGAATGTGCATTTAACAATACTAAATTAGAAGAAATGTTTTCAAAGAAACACATGCACACTTCACATGTTCAACATGATAAACCATCACATGCTAAAACTCCACATGTTCATCATACCAACACATCACATGTCAATCATGCTAAAACACCCCATGCTCACAAATCACCTGTTCATAAACCACATGCTCATTATGCTTTTAAATATGAAAGAATTTATAAATGTACTTTTTGTGACCGGAATGGTCATTTAGTCAAATTTTGTTATGATCATATAAATAGTATGAATAATCATGTTTGGGTTTGAAACACTAACATATTAGGACCCAAGAAAATATGGGTACCAAAATTCACTCCTACTCTATTTGATGTAGGTGTGGGCTCTCACATGACGTGAGAGTTGTTGGTGCCTTGAGGTGAATGCGTTCCAAGCTAAACGGTGACACTTTTGGATGCATCACTTTCAAGGGGAGTTTGGTGGGAGGACCACCATGGTTTGGAGATATAGAGATGTGCCCTCTTGGTTTTGGGAGCAATCTCTAACTCCTCATTTAATTTACATACTTTCATATTAGTAATTTTTAGCATGTCATATTTTAATGATTATTATGTTAAATGCCATGTTAATTAGATTTGTGACATACACATATAGTAATTGAGATACACCCATATTCATATGGATTCATATTTTGTGTTCTCACTTTATTTTAACTATTGTGTATATCCTCTAAGACTTGTACATTTAGCCTAATGATCATATTGATTTATATTTTATTTTATGATTAATATTTTGATTACATGCTTAAATGTAACCTTCATTAAAACTTGTGTATATACTTGAACTAATGAGCCACAATTGATTCTTATATGTTTGTACTTAAATGCTCATTTGTACCATTAGATGTACCAGTATAACTTAGTTTTAATGATTAGTGCATTTCAACTTGTATTCCCCATTTTGTACATGTTTTTCATGTAAATGTTAATTTTGTTTAAAACTTTAGATATACATGTATACCCTTGAGTCATTTGCTTTTCATGCAAATCTTTATTATGGACTCATTTGTGTTTAGGGATGTATATGTATACCTTTAGATTTAGACAAAACAGACATGTGCTTGAAGTTGGAATTATTTTGGTAAAAATTAAAAATTCATGTTTTCATGTTTATAAAGGAATTTCATATTGAACTTTATTGCCTATTCCCATGATTTTGTGATTTACATGATTCTTACACTCACATTATTCTTATTTACTCATGATTTTTTTCTTGAGCATATATGTGCTTTATAGACTTTGAGTGTCAATTATTATGTGATTTTCATGTCTTCATGGTATATATGATTTGGTTTCATATTTTGAAGGATTTCTTACTAGTTTTTAAAAATATCTTTAAAACTAGTTTCTATTCTTCGAATGGTAGAGTTTTCAAACTATGCCTATTTACTTTCAAATCATAATTTTTGAAAACCCCTACCTTTTAAGGGCGGTTAGACGGGCGACCATGCCTTGTATACCCTTCTTGAATATCTTTTAAACTTGTGCATGATAAGGGTGGTAGGTTTGAGTTATACACTTGATCCTCATTATATTTCTATTGGTATCAAAATTGATATTCATATATTTGTATACTCATATGTATTTTCTATATATGCCTCATATTTCAATTGGTACATACATATATATATGATTTGATTGTGCTTATTTCACATGGCTTTCAAATTTTTTTTGAAAAAGCACAAATTATGTTTACTAAGCTTGATTTAGTTCATCATGTCAATTATATTTAATTAGTATCAATTACAAACTTATGCATTGTTTCTTTTAGTATTTCATAAAGTGGGAGAAAATTCTTATTTTTAAATTGGTTTTATGTAAAATTGGTATTGGTTGTATTTTCAATTTGTATCAGTTTTCATTTTAAATTGGTATCTTACTCCCACCATTTATGATGTAAAATTCTTTGGTTTGATATATGCTAACATTTTCAATTTTAGTATCAATGATCTTAAATTGGTATTATTCTCTATTTGGTATCCTTACTGCAAAATGATTTTAGTGTTTATCTAAAAATTTGATTTTTACCTTTAATTGGTATCAATATTTTCAATTGGTATCAATATGTTTATCAAAAATTTTAAATTGGTATTAAAAAAAAAAACTTAAGTTTTGATCTTTAAGATTTGATGATATGACAATTGATTGTTTTTTCCTTATCCCCTTTGAGTTTATATATACATATATACATGTTTATATCTTGTTTATGCATATATTGTTTATTGGTTGTTTCCTAACCCTTTTTGATGTATGAAAAAAGGGGGAGAAGTATCGGTGGTTTCATGTTTTGTACATGTTCATGTTTTGTACATGTTTATCTCATATATATAGGTTTCATGTTTTGTGCATGTTCATATATGTATATGTTTTCATGTTTTATACTTGATAAAATAGAATATCATTTGAGGGGGAGCTTTTACCTCTCTCCTATATTTTGTTTTATAGCTTATATGTTTTGTCATCATCAAAAAGGAGGAGATTGTTGGCCCAAAGGTTACAATCTCTGGGTTATGTGTTTTGATGATAACAAACCATATAAAAGCTATTTGGTACTAATAGAAGTTAAAGAATGAATTTTAGGTTAATACAGGTATTGATGGCTCAAGAGTTCTCAAGCATGGGATTTAGGGTTTAGCTCAAATGTTGTTCAACATCAACTATCAGAGACTCCTGCTTGTAGAGTCATATAGTTTGTTTTGTTAAAGAATAGTATATACGTTTGAAGCTCAAATGCACACACATAAATTCAATACATTTGGTTTTTGGTTTAACCGGTTTTGGATTTAAAGTACATATATCAAGTTTTAGATTTGAACCAGTTTTAGTTCTGCTGATCTGCTTAAAATCCTTTTATAGTTGTTATCATAACTTTTTATTCTTATATTCAAATAACATGATTTAACTTACATTTCAAAGCTAACTTTCAGATCTAAATTTCTTATTCAATAAGAATTTTAGATTCAAATTTTAAAGATTTCAAATATTTGGTTGAACTCTGTTCTTGTTCTGAAAACAGCTTACAATTTTTGATTTGACACCTGTCAGTATTTTATTGATAACTTTCTAATAAAAAATTATATTGCATTGATTTCTATTGCATTAAAAAGAAGACTTAAAAATATACGAATTAGTCCTATATACCTAATTCTGAATTCAGACGTTTATAGCCTGAAAAATGTGCTCAAAATTGACTAATCTGTCAGATTTGCAGTAATGGAGGCTGATTTTTAACATGTTTTTAAAACGTATTTAAGTTAAAAAAATATGGTTAGCTGTATTAGAGGGTCAATTTCTTTCTCTTTTATTTAGGTAAAAGTTTTCTATGTTTACTCTTCCTAAATCCTATATAAAGGGGTCATTTGGGTAGAGGTTTTCACAACAACAAATTCAAAGATCAAAAGTTGAGTTTTCTTGAGAAAGAGCTTTTGTTTAAGTTTTGAGTTATTATTTTCAAAAATTTTCTAAAAGTTTTTTGTTCTTAAAATCTCTCTTCTATTTTTATATCACTTACAAAACCTTGAGCTTCAATCTTATATATTATTCTCTAGGTTTTTGTAAAGAAAAGTTTTTCAAAAGAGAGTTTGTGTTTTTTTGATCATCGAATGATTATTGTATTTGTGGCTCCACTACCTCTAGACTAGATGAGGGTGATTGAGGAATTGGGTACTCCCTAGTGGTTGTAATTCTTTGTGAAAGTTCTAGTGGATCGGAAATCTTTTTGGGTGAAGGCGGGGACGTAGAGCTGGGTGCTCGAACCTCGAAACAAATCTCTGTGTTTGCGATTGATTTACTTGTTTTATTTACTTGCTTTCCATTCATTCTTATATTGTCGATCAATACTCTCACAACAAGATTGCATTGTGCATCTCAAACTCTTATTTAGAGGAATCACGAGAAAGGAGTTCAGAGCCCTTCACAGGGTATTCGGCTTCTAATCTTACTTTGAGTGATCGTTGCATCATCTCATTTTAAATTTATGCACCCCCTCTAGGTGATTTCACTTATGACCATAATTTTTAAAATAATTTCAATTCTTCACACAGTCAATGTGGATTCAACTCGCCTGAGTCAAATTTTCAACCATCTTGTCCACAATTTTCACAATTTTCACAATATTCATTTTTCAATTTTGCTTCCTATACTCCTTTTCTAGAATCACCAATTGAAGAAAATCTGAAATAGAAAAGAGTATAGGAGCCAACTTGTAAGAGGCCGAGCGACAATTTCAGAACATGTGGCCTCTCCAATTCCATAATATTTCAAGAGTCTTACTCAGTTTCACCTCTTCAAAATGATCAAATATCCATCTTAGAATTGATTGAGGAACTCTTGCATGTGTCTGAGAAATAATCTTAAAACTTGTTGGATTCAAAATCTTCACAATTTTTGCAAAATAAAGATTCCTATACTCCCTTTCTAGAACAACCAATTGAAGAAAAATCTGAGCTAGAAAAGAATATAGAAATCTTACATGAGACCTCACAACAATTTCAAAAATCTTTTACCCAGTCTCTTGTGATAGGTTAGAAGCACAACTGAGTCAATTGGTCAACATTCATAGAAATGAAGGAACTCACTCTTATCAACTTTTGACCAATCTAGATATCTCTAACTCTATCAATCTAGACCAGGACTCATGTTATTTCGGAAACCAAGATTCAGTTTAAGGACGCCCATTTGAACTTGATCAAACTTCAAATCTTGAAAATCCCATTGACATTTTGGCAAGTTATCCCTTCCCTGAGATTGATCTTGAGCATGAATATGATCCTGAATCTCAACTTGATAATTTAATTTCAATTCCTGATTCAATAATGACTGAAGTGTTTTTACCTGATTTCAGGCCTTTCCTGAGTCAGTATTGGATCCTGTGTTAGTCCATCATGAAATTGAATCACCAATCATTTATGATCAACAAATTGAATTGACTAACTTCATACTTTTGAAAGTCCCATTTACAAATTGGCAAGTTCTCATTTTATGAAATTGAACTCAATGAGAAATTTTACTTTGATCCTCAAATTTGTGATCCAGTTCAAATTCCTGAATCAATATTGACTCTGATATTGTTACCCACCTTGAGCAACATTTGAAATCACCTAGAGGGAGGGTGAACAGTGTTGGCCCAGAGGCCTTCCACTCTAGTTTTGATGATGATTCACTCATGTAGTTATGTTTACTAATAATCTTGTGATTTTAGTTTCAGATCTTTTTGTAAATCACCTAGAGGGGGGAGGGGTGAATAGGTGATGGCTAATCTAATGGTCACTTAATGATGAATGATGCAAATAATGCGGAAGCTAAAAATAATTATGACCAAATAAAAACTTTTACACTAAACACTATGTATAACACAAGAGTGTTGCCGAATTCCCCGTGAAAGGCTCTGGACAAACTCCTCTAGATTCCCCTTGAATGGGTTGAGGTGCCGCGTTGGCTCTCTTGGTTGAATACAAGTGTTAGTCACAATCCCAAGCAATATATCAATTAAGCACAAATGAAAATATCAAGCATATAAAGATAGACAATAATTGAATGCAAGATATAAACAAGAGACAAAGAGAGAGAGAGAGAGAGCAATCGCAAACACAAGGGTATGTTTCGAGGTTCGAGCACACTTGCTCTACATCCCCGCCTTCGACACACGAAGGATTTCCACTATGCAAGATCCCAATGGATCTCTCCTCGGTGCCGCAACACCTACAAGCCCTCGGACTCCCTAGTCCCGTATACACCGCAAGCCCACCGGCTCACCGAGGCCGCACCTCGTACAACAAGTCCGCACCCGAACTCGAAACAACGACGAGCACACTTGCCCGTCTCCTCAATGAACAAAGAAAAGATCTTTGGTGATCACAACACTTTGATCACCTAAAGCACTCTCACTACAACACACCTATAGGATGTATAATCAATGGTTGCTCAAGTGTGGTGTGAGAAAAAGCAAGGATTGAAACTTTGGTGAAAAACTCAAGAAATCTCTTTTAACACTCTTTACCAAATCTTCCCTTTAGATAGGAAATATTTGCTCACTATTTTGTGGAGAAAACCCTTTAAAAAATCTGGGAAAAAACTGGCTCAAAGCTCTCCTAAAATCTTGTCTCAAAACAATGACCAAACCCCCTTTTATAGAGGTCAGAAAAATGTGACCGTTGGGGTCTGTCAGAGCTGCCGGTCGACCGCCCGGTCGACCGCCAACGGTCGAAAATCCGACTGTTGGAGCCTCCGGTCGACCGCCCGGTCGACCCAGAAATCCATAGAGCAGAACTCTCTGCAGCGGTCGACCGTCCGGTCGACCGGACCACTGTGCTGCCAGACACGCACAAGTCTGTGCACGTCGGTCGACCGTGGGTCGACCGGATCATGGTGTGGTCGACCGCTCGGTCGACCGGACCAGCCTGTTAGCCAGTTCCAGGTCTGAAAAACTGGTTAAAAAATTAATTTTAAATCTTTTAACACTTTTAAAAACTCCATAAACTTGTTTTAACATTATATTGAAAACCAAACTTGTGATAAAAATTTTTCAAGACATATATCAACATATTCATATCATTTCAGCGTCTTGCAAATTTTATTAAAAATCAAAACATGTATTTTTCAAACTTGGTTTTCATAACTTCACAAAATATAAAAACAAGATATTTGATTCATTTTAAAGCATAGTGTGTATGGATATGATCCACTACACAATCATAATGTAATATCTATGTTTTTGTCATAAAGCTCTAAATAAGGTTTTGGATAAAAGATATGTATATATGAAAATACCAAAATCCAAATAGCATTTTGTCACAAAGAAAAATCTTTTCTAAACTACAAAATCTTTTATGAAAAGACAAGTAAATCAAGAGTGTGTGTGTGATATATATTTGAGCAATCCACCAACTATCTATCCTTTACATTTTAACTAAAATAAAAACAAAATCTTATACCTAGACACAAGTCTTCATCTTCTTGAAGTCTTCACTTGAAGGCTTCTCATCTTCTTGACTTGGTCCAAGCTTGATCCAAAAGCTCCTTGGATCACACCGTGCTAGCTCCAAATCTTGATATTTTGTCCTTTGTTGAGCTATGCACCTACTAAGATCTTGATAATGAATCTGTCACTAATTAAACACAAGATCATTAGTAAATATAACTTCATGAGTTGATCATCATCAAAACTAGGGTGATAGGCCTTTGGGCCAACAATCTCCCCCTTTTTGATGATGCTAAAACTCATGAGGTTATATATGCATGGATTTAAAGTAAAGCTTCAAGGAAGCTCCCCTTAACTCATGCATAGACATAAATAATAATATATGACAATGAAGCTCATAAATATGTATGCAAATGATGGAGATGAAACAAAATAAATCTTTTTCTCCTATTTGCAAAACAAAAACATATATGCATAAATAACAAGGAAGACAAATACTACAAATACTACTCCCCCTTAAGCAATGAAAACATGCATATATACTCAAATACTTCTCCCCCTTTTTGTCAATCATCAACAAGGTTTCAAAGTAAATTTTTCTCCCCCCTTTTGTCAAAAACAAAAAGATCAAGAAGGGGTAATACAAATCAATCAATAAAGATTTATATGCGATATACATTCATGAAGAGGAAGACACTAAGTTAGCTTCCCTACACATATGTATTACATGAAGAAGGGATGACAAGCCCTAACTCACATAACACATATTATGTAATGCATAAGAGGAGATGTGAAGCTCCCCCTACACACGTATATCATATAAAGAAGAGTTTCAAGCTCCTCAATTTATAATATACTCAACATGAATCCATATGTAAGAGAGATGTTAAGCTCTCTTTGCATATAGGAAATACAAATCAAACATTTTGAATTTTCTTTAAAATTTTGAACTTACTTAATAAAACACATTTTGAGATATCAACATATATATATTTTTTATTTTGATATCAATAGTAAATTTTTTTTTTTTATTTTTCATCATAAACTTTGTGCTTTTAAAAATGTGAGCCAATTGTGAGTTAAGCACATGGAAATCATATATATGTATGAGAAATGAGTATACCAAGTGAAATTGAAACATACATATATATAAGAAACAAAATATGAGTATATACAAAATAAGTTCATATTGATACCAATTGAAACGATTCAATGATACCAATTGACATAACAATAAAATCAAGTGTATATCTCATAACCTACCACCCTTCATATGCACAAGGTAAAAGATTTTCAATGAAGCATATAAGGCATAATTGCCCATCCATCCTCCCATAGATGGTAGGGGTTTTCAAAAATAGATTTGAAAATAAGCTTAGTTTGAAAAACTCTACCAAATGAAGAATTTGCACTAGAAAAATGTTTTAAAAACTAGTACGAAATCCTTCAAGCAAGGAATAAAGCAAAAATATTTTTCATGAAACACAAGTAAATCACATGGCACTAAAAACACTCTAATATCCATGAAGTCTATAAAATTTTCAAAAGAGGTGAGTGCACTAGTGTTATGTGGAACATGGTATCATGAAAATGTCAATAAAGCTCAATATTTCTTTAAATAAGAAAAACATGAAAATCATCAAAAATTTTGTTAAAAAAAATATTTCAAGATATATGTATGTTTTGACAACACAATAAGTATACATACATATCTCTTAAACACAATTGAGTCCATATAAATAGATTTGCATTAAAGGCAAATGACTCAGGAAGTATACATGTATATCTTAAAGTTTGACAAAATACACATATACATGAAATGAAAAACACATGATCATAAATAAAACCCAAAAAGTGGGAATATAAGTTTAAAAATGTATGTATCATCAAAACCAAGCAATACAAGTACATTTCATGGGTTCAAATAAGCGTTCAAGCACAAATATAAATAGATTTATTTGTGGCCCACGACATGTACAAGTATAAATCCTAGTGTTGACAAAAACTAACATATAAACTAATATTCAATACATGAAGCATCAAATCTTTTAGAAAAAGGGAATCATGTGTCAATCTCAAAAATTATTTGAAGAACAAATAACTAGTATAAATTTTTTTAAAAAACTAGTTAAAGATCCTTCAAAATATCAAATCTTATGTTTTTCATAAACATAACTAGTTACATAAAAATTTAAGCACTCATGGTCTATAAAGCTCAAAAATGATTTTAACAAAAGTGTGAGTGTTAAACGATCATGTAAATAGCATTTTTATGAAAATAGTCAATGAAGCTCAAGGAGATCAAAAGTCACAATTTTAACAAAAATACGAAAAATCATTTTAATCAAAACACTAGTCTTCATGGTATATGTATGATTAATCCAATCCTAACAATACACATACATATCCCAAATCTAAAAGAGTCTATTAATGATGTTTGCATGAAGGCAAGAGACTCACGGGTATATATGTATATTTATTAGATTTGAATTAAAAATACATATACATGAAGTAAAGTATAAGAAATTGGCAAAGCATGTATAAATGAGAATCATCAAAACTAGTCTATACATATGCATATAGTGGGTACAAATGAGCATGAAGAGTGAATGTATATGAATCAATTTGATACTCACTAAGTGTACATGTATAAAAACAAGTTTGACACATTCTACATCTAAGCATGTAAATACCACATGAAGCACACAAATCATAAAACATGAACATGCTATGAATATTATGAATGAACAAGCATGAACATAAAAAGTAGGAGTTTAGAAATTGTTACCAACTCCAAAGCTCCTAACATGGTGGTTGTCCCACCAAAACTCCTTGATAGCGATGCATCCAAAAGTATGTCCATCAAGTATATTGCATCCACTACCAAGGCACCAATTCTCTCACGTCTTGTGAGAGCCCTCACCTACATCACAAGCAAATGGTGGGGGTTTTGGTACCCATATTTTCTTGGGTCCTTTGGGGTTAGACTTGTAAGGAACCCAAAATCTTTTATAATTAGCAAAATTTAGAGAATTAATATTGTCATAACAAAACTTTGCTAAATGGCCTTTGCGGCCACAATGTGTACATATGTACACCTTAGTATGCTTATGTGTAGAAGTGTGATCATGTTGTGCAACATAAGCAAATGCATGGTTATGATGTGCATGAATGTGTGGAGTTTGTTTCTTTGAAAACATTGACTCCAACCTAGAATGATTAAAAGCACAAGAGTTCAAAGTTAAACTCAAACCATCCATTTATTTTTCAAATCTTTAATCTCATTAGTTGTGGCATGTAAAGCATGGTGAGATATAGAATCATTTTTCTTTCCTTTTTAGAAACAAATTCTTTTCTTTTTCAACAATTTTCTTTTCAAAGTAATATTTTCTTGAAAAACAACTTCTTTTTGTTTTTCCACCAAATCAATTTTATTTTTCAAAGTAGTGTTCCCTTCACATAAATCATTCAATTTTGCAAGCAAGGAAACATTCTCATTTTTCAAATCTTCCTTTTCCTTTTCTAAGCATGCCATTTCATTTTCTAAAGAATCTTTTTCATTAAGCATGGCATCAAAATTCTTTTTCAAATTCTTATTATCTTTTTCTAAACATGCAATGCTAGATTTAAATGAATCTTGTTCTATATGCATGCAAGCAATGTTCTTTTTCAAATTTTTATTTTCCTTTTTAATCATGTCATATTTTTCAAGCAATAGATGACAAAAAGTAGATAGCTCATCATATGACATGTCCTCATCATCGGATTCAGAGTTTACCTCAAGGGGGTTATCCCCTTGGACCATGTAGCACTTGTTGGAGGTGTCGCTTCCAACATCCGAGTCACTCCCCGCATAGTATAGATCTTTTTCGCCGAGGGAGGTGATGATGTTCCATACTACAAAAGCCGATTCAACATTAGAAACCCTAGATAAATAATCATCATTTAGGGTTGACTTGATAGCATGAAGGGCTTTTACATTAGCCTCAAATTCTTACCATCTAAAGAATATGCATTATTAGTAGTGGCAAGATATACATGAATTCCTAAGGCCTTGAGGTACAATGACATCTTAACCTTCCAAATGTTGATGTTAAGGATGTCAAAGGTGGGTGGTGACATGAAGTCCATGGTATGTGTACAAATCTTGTGATTAGCCTAAAAATGAGGATCTTTTACTCTAGGTTGTTAGACCAAAATCAGAGTACCAAGCTCTGATACCAATTGTAAATCACCTAGAGGGGGGTGAATAGGTGATGGCTAATCTAATGGTCACTTAATGATGAATGATGCAAATAATGCGGAAGCTAAAAGCAATTATGACCAAATAAAAACTTTTACACTAAACACTATGTATAACACAAGAGTGTTGCCGAATTCCCCGTGAAGGGCTCTGGACAAACTCCTCTAGATTCCCCTTGAATGGGTTGAGGTGCCGCGTTGGCTCTCTTGATTGAATACAAGTGTTAGTCACAATCCCAAGCAATATATCAATTAAGCACAAATGAAAATATCAAGCATATAAAGATAGACAATAATTGAATGCAAGATATAAACAAGAGACAAAGAGAGAGAGAGAGAGAGCAATCGCAAACACAAGGGTATGTTTCGAGGTTCGAGCACACTTGCTCTACATCCCCGCCTTCGACACACGAAGGATTTCCACTATGCAAGATCCCAATGGATCTCTCCTCGGTGCCGCAATACCTACAAGCCCTCGGACTCCCTAGTCCCGTATACACCGCAAGCCCACCGGCTCGCCGAGGCCGCACCTCGTACAACAAGTCCGCACCCGAACTCGAAACAACGACGAGCACTCTTGCCCGTCTCCTCAATGAACAAAGAAAAGATCTTTGGTGATCACAACACTTTGATCACCTAAAGCACTCTCACTACAACACACCTATAGGATGTATAATCAATGGTTGCTCAAGTGTGATGTGAGAAAAAGCAAGGATTGAAACTTTGGTGAAAAACTCAAGAAATCTCTTTTAACACTCTTTACAAAATCTTCCCTTTAGATAGGAAATATTTGCTCACTATTTTGTGGAGAAAACCCTTTAAAAAATCTGGGAAAAAACTGGCTCAAAGCTCTCCTAAAATCTTGTCTCAAAACAATGACCAAACCCCTTTTATAGAGGTCAGAAAAATGTGACCGTTGGGGTCTGTCAGAGCTGCCGGTCGACATCCCGGTCGACCGCTAACGGTCGAAAATCTGACCGTTGGAGCCTCCGGTCGACCGCCCGGTCGACCCAGAAATCCAGAGAGCAGAACTCTCTGCAGCGGTCGACCGTCCGGTCGACCGGACCACTGTGCTGCCAGACACGCACAAGTCTGTGCACGTCGGTCGACCGTAGGTCGACCGGATCATGGTGCGGTCGACCGCTCGGTCGACCGGACCAGCCTGTCAGCCAGTTCCAGGTCTGGAAAACTGGTTAAAAAATTAATTTTAAAATCTTTTAACACTTTTAAAAACTCCATAAACTTGTTTTAACATTATATTGAAAACCAAACTTGTGATAAAAATTTTTCAAGACATATATCAACATATTCATATCATTTCAGCGTCTTGCAAATTTTATTAAAAATCAAAACATGTATTTTTAAAACTTGGTTTTCATAACTTCACAAAATATAAAAACAAGATATTTGATTTCATTTTAAAGCATAGTGTGTATGGATATGATCCACTACACAATCATAAAGTAATATCTATGTTTTTGTCATAAAGCTCTAAATAAGGTTTTGGATAAAAGATATGTATATATGAAAATACCAAAATCCAAATAGCATTTTGTCACAAAGAAAAATCTTTCTAAACTACAAAATATTTTATGAAAAGATAAGTAAATCAAGAGTGTGTGTGTGATATATATTTGAGCAATCTACCAACTATCTATCTTTACATTTTTAATTAAAACAAAAATAAAATCTTATACCTAGACACAAGTCTTCATCTTCTTGAAGTCTTCACTTGAAGGCTTCTCATCTTCTTGACTTGGTCCAAGCTTGATCCAAAAGCTCCTTGGATCACACCGTGCTAGCTCCAAATCTTGATATTTTGTCCTTTGTTGAGCTATGCACCTACTAAGATCTTGATAATGAATCTGTCACTAATTAAACACAAGATCATTAGTAAATATAACTTCATGAGTTGATCATCATCAAAACTAGGGTGATAGGCCTTTGGGCCAACACTTTTAGCAAGATATTAGTTGGTGATTGCTTCAACAAGATGAGTTTTGAAGCCTTTACTTGGTGATTCCCGAGCCCGAGCATCAAGATCATACATAGCCTTGCTCGTTGGATCACGGCGTTTTGGATCGTGTCGACTTGAAGATGAAGATCGTCAAGAAGACTTAGGTATCCATAGTTTAGTTTAGTGTGTTTTAGATCATGTGTAAAGAGAAGAATAGTTGATATGCTCAAGTGCACAACACACACAAGTTTTATGTTTTGGAATTGGTTTTCATGAATAGATTGATCAAAACAAGTTTACTTTGTTTTTATGTATATTAGATGTGCTCTATATACATACATGCTTACATGACTTATACAAACTTAGTTTGACATACCTATTCATGTGTTTTTTGTTTTGGTATTTTAACAAAACATTATTTTAGAATTAAAGATAAAAACTATGATATATATTGTTTCTTGTATATTGGACCTATGTCCATATGCAACATGTCTAATAATGTTCAAATATCATGTTTTTGTATTTCAATGAGTTTTAGGAAAAATCAGATTTCCTATTGAAAAATCCATGTGTAATAAAATACATGTTTGGTTTTTGATAAAAATGTTAAGACACAAAAATGGTTTCATATGCTTGATTTGAGTTGAAATCTTTATCACATGTTTATATATCAATGCAAAATGAGAAAACTATTTTGGGGATTTTTAGAAGAGATAAAAGAATTTTTAACATGTTTTTCTGACCCAGTAAATTGGCTGCCAGGCTTTGGCGGTCGACCGGGACGGTCGACCGTATACCAGAGCCGGTCGACCGCTCGGTCGACCGACGTGCACAGGTCTGTGCACGTCTAGCCAGGCAATGGGCCGGTCGACCAGTCGGTCGACCAGACCAGAGAGCTTTGCTCTCTGTATCTGGGCGGTCGACCGGGCGGTCGACCGAGATGGCCCAACGGTCATATTTGGGACCGTTGGCGGTCGATCGGCCGGTCGACCGCAGGCCTGTCAGGCTGATAGATCAGCCTAACGGCTAGTTTTCTGTTTGGCCTATATAAACCCATTTCTTTGGGATTTGATAAGACTTTGACAAGAAAAATTTCAGTGTTTCCTAGTGTTTAAAATAAGTTTTCAAAAGTGTTTTGTGCCAAAAAGATCAATCTTATTTGTTTAAGTGTTTTGTTTATTTCAAAAAAATTAGGGTTTTGGTAATTAATTTTTGATCTAAACTTCTATATCTATTTTGGTGTTTTTCTAAGAGAATTTCTTTGATCAAAGCACTTGTTTTTTCACACTTGAGCTTATCGTCTATCCTACGCTATTAGGATCTTGTTTTGTGGAAAAGAGAGATTGTTTGAGGTTGTGGAAACCTCCAAGTTGTAAACCCTCCTTGTTTTGTTGTATCCCTCTTTGGTAGAGGTTGATCGGAGTAGTATTGGTTTGTATCCCTCTTCGGTAGAGGTGATTGAGTTTGGTTGTTAGCTACGAGCCTTATCCCTCTTCGGTAGAGGTGGATTGTGGTTGTATTGCCTCGATAGCATTGTAAGTTGAGAGAGGAGTTCGGTACTCCTTTAGTGGATTGGAAATCCTTCTCGGTGAAGGCGGGGACGTAGAGCTAGGGGCTCGAACCTCGGAACATATCATTGTGTTTGCGTTTGATCCATTGCCTCTAAACCCTCTCTCTCTTTATTTGTGCAAAACATCATTCATTCATTCATATCTTATTGCTTGCATTTGTGCCTTGCATTATTGCATATTGTTCATCTTTTTATGCTTGGCTTGCTTGTGTGTGCCTCACTTATACTTAACCACAAGAGCTTCATATAGCACCTCAACGCTTATCTAGGGGAATCAAGAGGAGTTAGTCTAGAGCCCTTCAAGGGGAATTCGGCTACACTTATTGGTTGTATTAAGTGTGTTGCAAATTTGTTTTAGCTTCCGCATTTAGTTTCTAGATTAGCCATATCACCTATTCACCCCCTCTAGGTGATTTCAATTGGTATCAGAGTCTACGCTCCTGATACTTAGGCTTAACAACCTAGGAGTGAGATCCTTGTTTGCTAATCTACCATTTGCATTTGCACATTTGTTTGCTTGCACATTTCATTTGTTTGCACACCATGGACTTCATGACCCCTCCTATGTTTGATTCTTCCAACATCATTGTTTGGAAGATTAGGATGTCCATCTATTTACAAACCCTAAGACATAAGGTTCACCTTGCCATTACCAAGGAATCCTACCTTAGTGATAGCAAGCATATAGGGGCCAATGCACAAGCCCTTAAGGCCATTAGAAGCACGCTATCTAAAGATTATCTTATGCTTGTTCTAATCTTGATTCCGCCTTTGCAGTATGGAACAAGTTGATAACCTCATCCACCTCTAAGCTTCAAATGCCAAATCAACCGGAGGAGTCTAGTGGAGAATCCGATTCTCAATGCTATATGGTCCAAGGGAATGACTCCCTTGAGGTACATTCGGATACTCAACTAGATAGTGCTAGTTCTTCATGTGATGATCATGTTGATGTCCATGCTTTGAATGAAGAACTATCTATTGTGTGTGAAAAATTGATTGAAAAATATAATGTTTTGAAAAAGAAAAGTCTAGGAATTAATAATGAAAACAAAGATTTGCATTCTAGACTTGAGATTATTTTGTAAGAAAAAGAGGAGATTTCTAATGAGAGGGATTCATTAAAATCTCAACTTGATCTTGTTTTAAATGAAAATAAAATTTTGAAAAATAAAAATGATTGTGAAAAAGTTTTAAAGAAAAATGAAAACTTGACTTCAAAAGTTAATTTTGTTGTAAAAGAAAATGAATCTTTGAAAACAAAAATTATTTCTATCTCAAAAGATTTAGATATGTGTTTAAAGAAAAATGAAGTTTTGAAAAATAAGATTGATTCCCATGTTTGCCATGCTAGGGTAGTTTCACCTAGATCACCCCTTGCATGCTTCACTTTATCTTCTTTAATTGAAAATGATATAAATGTTTTAAAGAAGAATGTTGATTGTTTGGGCTCCACTTTGAGCCATTGTGCCATGAATCATACACGTTTGGAATTCATGTTTTGCAAGAAACAAGTTCCATCTTTACATGCACACCATCCACGGCATACACATGCTCCTCACGGACACCATCACACTATGTATGCTCATGTGTACACTTGTACACATTGTGGACGTAAGGGCCACCTTGCTAAATTTGTTATGATAGAATACATGTTTCAAATTTAGCAAATAATTTTGTTTGAGTTAGAGAAGGTACTAATCCCCATGGACCCAAAAGGATATGGGTACCAAAGACCACCCCTCTTATGTTTGATGTAGGTGTGGGCTCTCACATGACGTGAGAGTATAGGTACCTTGGAGTGGATGCGTTCCGAGCTTAAAGGAAACAATTGGATGCATCACTTTCAAGGGATGTTTGGTGGGAGGACCACCTTGTTTTGGAGACATGGAGAGTTGCCTCATAAGTTTTGGTAACGGTCTCTAACTCCTAATTATTGTTTACATGCTTTTCATGTTTATTATCTTTAGCATGATTTGATGTTTATAGATTATTATGAAAATGCCATGATTATTAGACTCTTGACATACATGTATAGTATTTGAGACACCCATGTTTAATATGGACTATTATTTTGTGTTCTCACCATTTGTTTAGCTATCATGTTTATCATAGGTTTAATAACCTGTGGATTTTCTTAATAATCATGTTTATATTTCTTCATGTTTATTCATATCTTGTTTTTATGCTTCATGCGTTGATTACATGTTTAGATGTTAGTTTTCATTAAGACTAGGTATATATTTGTGCATATAGTAGGCCACAAATAAATCTATATATGTTTGTGCTTGAATGCTTATTTGTTCCCATTAGATGTGCTAGTATAGTCTAGTTTTGATGATTCATGCATTTAACTTGTATTCTTATTTTATCCATGTTTTCATGTTTTTCATGTTTAACTTCATGTATATGTCCATTTTATCCAAATTATTGTTATACATATACATCCTTTGAGTCACGTGCCTTAATGCATATATATTTGTGGACTCGTTGTGTTTAGGATATGTATGTATACCTTAGTTTGTATAAGACATACATATACCTTGAAGATTAAATAGTTTTGATGATTTTCATGTTTTCATGTTTAAATGAATATTGAGCTTAATGCCTATTTTCATGACCTTGTAGTTCACATATATCTTGTACACTCTCCTTATGTATGATTTCTCATGATTTTGTTTTCGTGAGTATGATATGTGCCTTATTGTTTTTGAGTGTTTAGTGACCAAGTGACTTACATGTTTTTCATGAAATATAATTTTGTTTTACCCCTTACTTGAAGGATTTCGTACTAGTTTACAAAATTTCTTTTAACTAGTTCGTATTCTTCATATGGTAGAGTTTTCAAGCATACTATATTTTTCAAACCTATTTTTGAAAACCCCTATCTTCAACGGGCGGTTGGTTGGGAGACCATGCCTTGTGTATGCTTTACATTGAAAATCTTTTAAACATAAGCATATGTTGGGAGGTTAGGAATATGAGATATACATTTGAGCTTATTATTGTTTTCAATTGGTATCATTGGATTCTTTCAATTGGTATAAATTTTGACTTTTATTGTATACTCATATATTTTCGTATATATATGCTTGCATTTCAAAGAATATCAATTTCAATTGGTATCTATTTTTCATACATATATATGTTTGTGTTTATGCTAAGCTTGAGTTTCAATTTTGTTTCAATTGATTAGTTTTCAATTGGTATTCATATACAAGCTTATGCAATGTTTCTTTGGTATTTCATAAAGGGGGAGAAAATTTGTATTTCATATTTCAATTAGTATTTTATTTCCACTCCCTTGCTTTATGATAGAAAATATTGAATTTCCATTTTGGTATCATTTGCTTTTAAAGAATAATAATTTCAATATGTATCAATATTTATGTTTAGGAATTCAATGTTTATAATGTTTAAATTTCTATTGATATCAAGATGCACTACTTTGACACACTCTTAATTGGTATCTGATTAAGACGAGAAAGGTGTATGTAAATGTAGTCGATGTATCCTTTCCTATCTCCGCTATAGCATAAGGCTATACCGAGTCGATTCTCAGGGAGAGCTAGCGATAGAAGCGTTACGAATCGTAGTGAAGAAATATAAACGAAGTGTCTTCTATGCTTAATAGAATAAAACAATCATGGAAAAGAAGTGAAAGAATGGATGGATATGTTCATGGTGGAAAGAAATCAAAGAAGATTGGATTTGGACTAACAACTAGAAAGAATGAAAACTTTGAAGAATCAAACCATGACTAGCTTACCTTACTACCTTACCAATACTTACTAAACTCCGTGATAGTGAATGCGTGCCTCATGTTGTCACTCCATCGGCGTAGGTTTCGTCTTGCGTGTTGATCTAATTACTTTCTCATGTAGATGAAGGGTGGTTTTACCCATCGGAGAAGAGAAGACCATCCAACTTGCAAGATGAAATAAAGCAATCACCCATGAGTTAGTGAAGATGGCAAGGCTAGTGGTTAGCTAGTACATGGAGAAAAATTAGCTAAAAGCCATTATAGAAGTAAAACAAAGCATGAAGTAAATTGCAAGGAATTAAAGAAAGCAATAAAGAAAGCACATAAAGAAAGCAAGTAAACTAGAACCAAGCTCAAGTAGAGGAAGGAGAATGGATCAATCCTTGTTGCTTCAAGTTGTCACCCTTGATTACACAAGCTCTCTCTCTCACAATCTCTCTCTTTTACAATGAATTCTAGGGAAGAAGAAGAGGGATCTAAAGAACTAAACCTAGAGAAAAACTAAACAAAATTACAACAACTAATGATTTTTCCTCTCTTCTCCATTCCGTTCTGCTCGCAGGTCCAAGGTCCCATATTTATAGCCCCAGGTGAAGGATCTAGAACCCATTCTGTTGGCGCAAAATCTGGGATCATAACAACCTACAACTGCCGCAGATTCTCCAGATCTCCCAGAACTGGCGGCAAAAATCTGGGCCGTTGAGCCCAGATTTCTGTTGAGATCTTCTTGTTAGGTGGTTATCCACGTGGCATATCTGGATTCTTCATTGGGCGCGCGGATCTTTCTGGATCTTTAATTCAAATCTTGGCTTAATCTTTAATCTTGGATTTAATCACTTTAATTATTGCTAATTAAAGTGATTATTGGCTTTCTCTCCTTTAGAGTGTGTACCTGCAAATATGTAGAGAAGATGAGTAAAAATTATGTATTTATTTATTAAATGCATGGGAATAATGAGGTAAAATATGCAATATTGGATACTAATCACACCCCCACACTTATTCTTTTGCTCGTCCCGAGCAAAAACAAAGAAAAAGAAAAGAAAATCCTAACTACCAATTTTATTACACCACTTTCGCAGGTGACGCGATTGCACTGAGCATGTGCAACAAGCCGTTAAACCTCTAGGTTACCCTAGAGGAGGAGTGTTGTCTCCTGAGGGTTTTCAGCGGATTACACCCACAAAATCCATAAAGAAAGAAAACAAATGTTAGTGTTTTGAAAACGCATTTTGAATAAGAGACAAGTTTACGAACTATTTTTGCAAAAATATAAGTGATCCTAGGTCATAAGTCCACCTATAATTATTCTTCCTAAAACTTAGTATCCATGCAAGATCTTGTTTTCAATTAAGGTAAGAGTTCAAAATTGGATTGAATACTTTATCTTTCATAAAACCTAGATAGTATGCACACCGTGTAAGTGATGATTTCTGGGATTTCAACTCCAACCATAAAGCCATTTATTTATCTATATATATATATATATTTTTATTCTTCCCTTAGTCTAGGCTTTCTAGTTTACCCTTGTAGCGAGCCTTTAACCGATGACTCCCAAACCAGTCGGTCTTAGGGCACCAGATGAGAAAACATCCCTCGGGTTTAAGGTCTCGAGTAAAAAAGGCCACAAAACTAAAGGGGATTATTCTTTTTGATCACCGTTAGGCGTGAATAATTATGCTTCTTGAGGCACAATTCTCCAGCTTAATAGGTGATGTTTTATTTATATATATATATATATATATATTTTTCTCTTTTTTTTTATTTATATGGCATTTTGGTCTTTGTCTCCATCCCAAGAAATGTGTAAGTGTAAAGTGTATATTATCTAAGGCAAAAAATTTAAGATAAAAATATCTCACCAATTTTACTTACTTAGCCTATAATCTCAAACAAGATCTATTATTTCAACTAGGTTTAAGATGTCATAATTAAGGCTTTCTTAATTCCTAAGATACATCTTAATTTTCTTAAAAATAGATCAAAACTTTATCTCTTATTTCAAAAAGTTTTTATTTTTATTTTTATTATTTTTATTTATTAAAAGATGTGTGAAAGAAAGAAAATCTAAAAACTCTAAAAGAAGTGTAAAAGAAAGAAATTCTAAAAACTCTAAGTTAGTAAACCCTCCCTCACACTTATCTCATGCATTGTCCTCAATGCATCATGATATATGTATGCATGAAACAAAATGGAAAGGGAAGGAACAAATTACCTTAAGGTGGTGGTTCGGTGGTGGTCTGATTGGTTCACGAAACAGGCCCAATCAACTTTTCTTTGGGTTTTGAGGAACCCACCAGAAATATAATGAATATGACCCATTAAAAAGATGAATCCATGAAAGATTTTTATTAAGTACATGACCCCATCTAATTTCCATTTTCCATAATAAATTTCAGAGTCAAATTTGTCAAGATCCTTGTCCCAGAATGGTGTATGAAATGACAGAACAGTTGACTTGGACTCAGGAAGGGATACTGACTCAGGAAGGACAGGAATTGATACCGACTCAGGAATGTGACTTAAGTCAAGTGATGGTGCAGGAGTCGGAATGAGTTCAGGAATTGGGTCCAAGTCAAAAGAATGAAGCTCAAGTCCACAATCATTTTCCAATGATGGAATGTGACCTAATATGAGTGATATCTCTTACTTCCAATATTAAGGAATTCAAGCTCATCGCCATACAATTCTTCAAAACTAAGGTCAGCATCTTCTGTCAGAATTGTACAATTAGTTTCAGAAGTAAAGAGATTGAGAAAATCAAGGTCACATTCTCATTGAGTTCAATTCCACAAAATGGAGAACTTGCCAATTTGTCAATAGGATCATCAAAAGAGTATAATTGGTCAAGTTCAATGTGATCCTCAAAGATGGGTGATTCAACTTCATTATGAATTGGGACAGGATCCAAAGTAGACTCCGGGAAAGATTGAAGTCAGGTAAAGTTACCAGAGTCATTATTGAATCAGGAAAAAGAATTGAATCACTAAGTTGGGGTTCAAGATCACATTCCTCATGTAGTTCAATTCCACAAAAAAGTGAACTTGCCAATTGATCAATGGGACTTTCAAAAGTATGGAATTGGTCAAGTTCAATATGATCATCATAAGAGATTGGTGATTCAATTTCACAATGGACAGGCACTGGATCCAATACTGACTCGGTAAATGGAGTGAAATCAGGTGAAGACACCGGAGTCATAATTGAATCAGGAAGTAGAATTGAATCATCAAGTGGAAGTTCAGGATCATATTCACACTCAAGTTCAATTTCAGGAAAAGGAAAACTTGCCAAAATGTCAAGGGATCTGAATTTTGGACAAGTTCAGGTGATTGTGCTGAAATTGAATCATGATTTTCAAAACTACATGACTCTTTGGCTCGGACAGAATGGTTAGTGACATTAGAAATAGGATGAGAATGAAGAGTTTGGATCATCAACTCTACGTCACGATTACGAGTATTTGAGTCTGAGTCAAGAATTCAAGCATCTTTTGACAATTCATTGGTTCATCATTTTGTGGAAAAGATGAAGTGTTGTTTTGGAATTGGTGATGAAATTGTGAGTCAAAAATGTGTGGTGATGGAAGAATGGACTCACACAAGAGATCTTTACTCGTTTCCAAGGCAAATGGTTGTTCATTAGGAAAAGGTGGAAGTGAGTAAGACTCTTAAAAATACTGTGAAATTGGAGGGGCAAAGGTTTCTTGACGTTGTTGCTCAGCCCTCTGAAGATTGGCTTCTAAACTCCTTAGTAACTCAGATTTTTCTTCAATTGATGGTTCAGAAAAAGGAGTATAAGAAGCGAAATCGGGGAATGAATGTTGTGGACAAGGTGAATATGGTGGACAAGGAATTTGAGAATTTGACTCGGGGTACGTGAATCCCCAATTACTCGGTGAAGAGTTGAAATTATCTTGGAAATTATAGTTATCAGATGGGGGGTATGGGTCATATTGATTCGGATAAGGCCAACCCGGTGTATTTGGTTGGTGAATATTATAAAACACCGGGTTGGAATTATCCGAATATGGAGATGGTGTGAAATATGGATTAGGATGGAAAGAATTGTAATTGTAAGCCATATCACATAATACAAACAAAAACAAACAAACAAACAAACAAAACAAAAGAAAAAAAAATTTCTAACCTAAGTTAGTGTAGACTTAGGACCTAGACGACTCCTAACTGATAGACTGTCCACGGGAGGTTTAGTGTAGACTCTAACCACAAGCTAATCAGCCAGGGAAGGGTAAGGTTGGTGGGAGGTTTTCCGTCCGAAGACGTTCCTTAATTAAGTAACCAGCAACCTTCGGGCTTTCGGCCCTCAACCCCTTTCCTAGACACTGATTTTGCAAGAGTTAAATTCCAACACTTTTTCCCCTTAGGATAATCTCCTAAATGAGTCCGAGATGTCCCTAGGGCCAACGTCTATTTTTTTATTAAATTAGGCTTGGGTTAGTGAGTGCTGGGATGGTGGTTTTTGGGCTAAGGAAAGGGTAATGAAATCCCCACCTTATCTTATTTACGGGTTATGCCCTTAGAATTGATTTGTGCAAGTGTACAAGATAAATAACAAGGATTCACTCAAAGCATGAAAATCAAGCAAGAGATGATTCCTAGTCTATATGCAATGCAAAACGTACCTTGCCTCCAGCACTCTTCAACAGTAAAAGTAAAGAATTGAAAGACACGTGCCTAGAAATGCAAATGTCTAATCAATTTTTAACAATTTCAACCAATTTTTTACTGTTGATTAAATTAGCAGGTATATGGTGAAAAATACAGGAATTCAATTATATCAGCAGCTGTGTTTTGTAGAATCAGAGCCCCTGCAGAAATTAGGTCAGTAGTGAGCTCAGTATTGCCGCAGATCTGCGGCAAAATTCCCGAATCTGCGGCAAAACTGAGGGATCCTGGTCTCTGCTTTCGAGAGCAGAGGCCCAGGTCCACTTATATGTATACTGCAATGCAAATTTCCTGTTTTCTTCTCCTGTAACCTGCAACAGAGAAGAAGATTCGTTTAGTTCTTCACTTTAAAGAAAATCCGTTGCTCTCCCCGGCAACGGCGCCAAAAATTTGATTAAGACGAGAAAGGTGTATGTAAATGTAGTCGATGTATCCTTTCCTATCTCCGCTATAGCATAAGGCTATACCGAGTCGATTCTCAGGGAGAGCTAGCGATAGAAGCGTTACGAATCGTAGTGAAGAAATGTAAACGAAGTGTCTTCTATGCTTAATAGAATAAAACAATCATGGAAAAGAAGTGAAAGAATGGATGGATATGTTCATGGTGGAAAGAAATCAAAGAAGATGGATTTGGACTAACAACTAGAAAGAATGAAAACTTTGAAGAATCAAACCATGACTAGCTTACCTTACTACCTACCAATACTTACTAAACTCCGTGATAGTGAATGCGTGCCTCATGTTGTCACTCCATCGGCGTAGGTTTCGTCTTGCGTGTTGATCTAATTACTTTCTCATGTAGATGAAGGGTGGTTTACCCATCGGAGAAGAGAAGACCATCCAACTTGCAAGATGAAATAAAGTAATCACCCATGAGTTAGTGAAGATGGCAAGGCTAGTGGTTAGCTAGTACATGGAGAAAAATTAGCTAAAAGCCATTATAGAAGTAAAACAAAGCATGAAGTAAATTGCAAGGAATTAAAGAAAGCAATAAAGAAAGCACATAAAGAAAGCAAGTAAACTAGAACCAAGCTCAAGTAGAGGAAGGAGAATGGATCAATCCTTGTTGCTTCAAGTTGTCACCCTTGATTACACAAGCTCTCTCTCTCACAATCTCTCTCTTTTATAATGAATTCTAGGGAAGAAGAAGAGGGATCTAAAGAACTAAACCTAGAGAAAAACTAAACAAAATTACAACAACTAATGATTTTTCCTCTCTTCTCCATTCCGTTCTGCTCGCAGGTCCAAGGTCCCATATTTATAGCCCCAGGTGAAGGATCTAGAACCCATTCTGTTGGCGCAAAATCTGGGATCATAACAACCTACAACTGCCGCAGATTCTCCAGATCTCCCAGAACTGGCGGCAAAATCTGGGCCGTTGAGCCCAGATTTTCTGTTGAGATCTTCTTGTTAGGTGGTTATCCACGTGGCATATCTGGATTCTTCATTGGGCGCGCGGATCTTTCTGGATCTTTAATTCAAATCTTGGCTTAATCTTTAATCTTGGATTTAATCACTTTAATTATTGCTAATTAAAGTGATTATTGGCTTTCTCTCCTTTAGAGTGTGTACCTGCAAATATGTAGAGAAGATGAGTAAAAATTATGTATTTATTTATTAAATGCATGGGAATAATGAGGTAAAATATGCAATATTGGATACTAATCAGTATCAAATTTATCTTTGAGAAAATTCAAAATGTTTTAATAAGAATGTTAAAAATGTTTTTGATATGATTGCATATATGCAAGGAGAGCTTAACATCTCTTCTACATATAGATTCATGTTGAGTGTATCTTATATTGAGGAGCTTGACAACTCTTCTTTATGCGATATACGTGTGTAGGGGGAGCTTCACATCTCTTCTTATGCATTGCATATTTTGTGTTACGTGAATTAGGGCTTGTCATCCCTTCTTCATGTAATGCATATATGTAGGAAAGTTAACTTAGCGTCTTCCTCTTCATGAATGTATATCGCATATATTCTTATTCTTGATTTGTTGTTTGAACCCTTTATTGATTCTTTGTTTCGAACAAAAAGGGTGAGAAAAATGTTTTGTTTTTACTTGAACCTCTTTGTTGATGATTGACAAAAAGGGGGAGAAGTATTTGTCGTTTATGCATGTTTTATATGCATGTTTTGTTTTATTTTATTAGTTGTTGTTTAATTGTTTAATTGGTATCAAGAGCATTATTTAAGAACATGTTTTTATTGATATCAAGAGTACGTTTATGCATGATGCATTTCATATGTTTAGTATCATTTACATGTTTGTGTATTTGGTATTTTGTTTTATGTATATCTATGCATTCATGTTTAAGATCTTTCATTGCATATTTATTATGTTTATTGCTTATTATGTTATTGCTATGCATGAGTTAAGGGGGAGCTTCCTTAAAGCTTGACTTTAATCCATGCATATATAACTCCATGAGTTTTGTCATCATAAAAAAGGGGGAGATTGTTGGCCCAGAGGCCTTCCACTCTAGTTTTGATGATGATTCACTCATGTAGTTATTTACTAATAATCTTGTGATTTTAGTTTCAGATCTTTTAGCAAGATATTAGTTGGTGATTGCTTCAACAAGATGAGTTTTGAAGCCTTCACTTGGTGATTCCCGAGCCCGAGCATCAAGATCATTGATCGATGGGGAAACTAGCACTAAAAAATGTGTTTTATGTGAAATCGATGAAAAGCTCGAATGTGTGCTAATGTACCCTCGATACTTCCGTTATAGCATTGGCTCAATGGGTCGTATCCACAGGGAAGGGAGGCGATAGAAGCATTGACAGTTTCTACTCACGTTGTATGTTAACAATTCTTCTTTGTTGAAAAGAATGAAAAAGAAAGTGAAAAGAAAATCCAGAATGTGGTGGTGAGGAGAGCGATGAAAACGGCGAAGTGAAAACAAAATAGAAGTGGTTTGGAAAATGAATAGAAAAGAAGATGGAACAAAGGTAAACTAAGAAGGCAGTGAAAACATCGATAGAAAAATGAGAAAAAGAGTTTGGAAAATGATTTCTAAAACAAACTAAAAGAAAACTCATGGCTACTAACTACTAAGTACTCCACTAACCATGCTAACCTCTTCGAGATAGTTGCCTCACATTTGATCCTCGGCCATCACAATCCTTGGCTCCAAGAGACGGTACAAAGCATGGCTCATGGAGGTTCATCACATTCAAAACATTGCATCAAGAACAAGCTATACAAGCATCACTCATTACACTACTAGCATGAAATAAAAGAGCATGAAATAAAAGAGAGTTAGCTTGGTTAGCAAGTTAGCAAGTTAGATGTTAGAACCCATCATCTTTGGCCATCAATGGCTCTTGCAAGAACAAGGCCTTGTAGAGGCAACCCGATTCATGTGGATTATCAAGTAAGTGGTTAGATGGTTAGTGATTAGTAGTTAGATTGCCATGAGAAGAAAAACTAGCAAGAAATCATGTAGAAGGTGAAGGAGATTACATTGGAAGAGAAGGAGGCATTTTTACATAGAGTGTCACTCTCTATTACATCAATCCCTTGCTTTCTCTCTCTAAAAAATCACTCAGCCCTACTACAATGATCTAAGAAAAAAAAATGAAAAATACAAGAAATGAAGAACACTCACCTACACTACTCCTAAAATCTGCACCTACTCCTAAAAACGAAGACTGCTCTCGGTTTGGGCCTCTGCAGGTCTATTTATAGGCCAAAGATCCTTCCAGAAGACGAGACGGGGCCACGCGTCGAAAATCGACGCGTGGCTCCTTACTATTGCCGCGGATCCGCAAGGATTCCACGGATCCGCGGCAATACCAGGGACTTAGGTCCCTGGTTTTTGTCAGATTATTCATCTGGCTTCGTGGAGCTTCCAGGTATATTCGGTTTCTGGTAATTTCGTCCACATATTCGTCTGACATGCGCAGGAGTCTAGGTTCAATGAATCTTCTAGATAATCCTTGACTTGGCCTCTAAGTAATGCGGATTTAATTACCATTAATTGTTTTAATTAAGCTCTTATTCCATCTTTGCCCTTGAACTTTGGATCTACCTGCAATAAAGACCAAAACACGGTTTAGATCGACAATTTATTCATAAATCGGTGAGAGAATGCGACATAATAATGCAGAAATGTAGACTAATCAATCATACATAGCCTTGCTCGTTGGATCACGGCGTTTTGGATCGAGTCAACTTGAAGATGAAGATCGTCAAGAAGACTTAGGTATCCATAGTTTAGTTTAGTGTGTTTTAGATCCATGTATAAAGATAAGAGTAGTTGATATGCTCAAGTGCACAACACACACAAGTTTTATGTTTTGGAATTGGTTTTCATGAATAGATTGATCAAAACAAGTTTACTTTATTTTTATGTATATTAGATGTGCTCTGTATACATACATGCTTACATGACTTATACAAACTTAGTTTGACATACCTATTTATCTGTTTTATGTTTTGGTATTTTAACAAAACATTATTTGAAATTAAAGACAAAAACTATGATATATATTTGTTTCTTGTATATTGGACCTATGTCCATATGAAAACATGTCTAATAATGTTCAAATATCATATTTTTGTATTTCAATGAATTTTAGGAAAAATCAGATTTCCTATTGAAAAATCCATGTGTAATAAAATACATGTTTTGGTTTTTGATAAAAATGTTAAGACACAAAAATGGTTTCATATGCTTGATATTTGAGTTGAAATCTTTATCACATGTTTATATATCAATGCAAAATGAGGAAAACTATTTTTGGGGATTTTTAGAAGAGATAAAATAAAATTTAACATGTTTTCTGACCCAGTAAATTGGCTGCCTGGCTTTGGCGGTCGACCGGGACGGTCGACCGTATGCCAAGCCGGTCGACCGCTCGGTCGACGTCGTGCACAGGTCTGTGCACGTCTAGCCAGGCAATGGGCCGGTCGACCGGACCAGAGAGCTTTGCTCTCTGTATCTGGGCGGTCGACCGGGATGCCCCAACGGTCATATTTGGGACCGTTGGCGGTCGACCGGCCGGTCGACCGCAGGCCTGTCAGGCGACAGATCAGCCTAACGGCTAGTTTTCTATTTGGCTATATAAACCCATTTCTTTTGGAATGTGATAAGACTTTGACAAGAAAAATTTCAGTGTATCTCTAGAGTTTAAAACAAGTTTTCAAGAGTGTTTTTGTGCCCAAAAGATCAATCTTATTTGTTTAAGTGTTTAGTTATTTCAAAGAAATTAGGGTTTTGAGAATTAGTTTTTGATCTAAACTTCTATATCTATTTTGGTGTTTCCCAAGAGAATTTCTTTGATCAAAACACTTGTTTTTCCACACTTGAGCTTATCTTCTATCCTACTTATTAGGATCTTGTTTTGTGGAAAAGAGAGATTGTTTGAGGTTGTTGAAAACCTCCAAGTTGTAAACCCTCCTTGTTTTGTTGTATCCCTCTTTGGTAGAGGTTGATCGGAGTGGTATTGGTTTGTATCCCTCTTCGGTAGAGGTGATTGAGTTTGGTTGTTAGCTACGGGCCTTATCCCTTTTCGGTAGAGGTGGATTGTGGTTGTATTGCCTCGATGACATTGTAAGGTTGAGAGAGGAGTTCGGTACTCCTTTAGTGGATTGGAAATCCTTCTCGGTGAAGGCGGGGACGTAGAGCTAGGGGCTCGAACCTCGGAACATATCATTGTGTTTGCGTTTGATCCATTGCCTCTAAACCCTCTCTCTCTTTTATTTGTGCAAAGCATCATTCATTCATTCATATCTTATTGCTTGCATTTGCGCCTTGCATTATTTCATATTGTTCATCTTTTTATGCTTAGCTTGCTTGTGTGTGCCTCACTTATACTTACCACAAGAGTTTCATATAGCACCTCAACCCTTATCTAGGGGAATCAAGAGGAGTTAGTCTAGAGCCCTTCACGGGGAATTCGGCTACACTTATTGATTGTATTAAGTGTGTTGCAAATTTGTTTTAGCTTCCGCATTTAGTTTCTAGATTAGCCATATCACCTATTCACCCCCCCTCTAGGTGATTTCAAATAGGTGATAATGCTAATCAATGCACAAATAAAATGTTGTGATGCAACGATCACCCAAAACACGACTAGAAGCCGAATACCCGTGAAGGGCTCTGAACTCCTTCCTCGTGATTCCCCTAGATAAAAGTTTGAGGTGCGTATTGCAATCTTATTGTATGAGTATTGATCGACAATATAGCAATGAATATGAAGCAAGTGAATGTTGCAATAAATATAAAGTAAGGAATTAAAGCAAGTAAACCAATCGCAAAGACAGAGAATTTTCTGAGGTTCGAGCACCCAGCTCTACGTCCTGCCTTCACCCAGAAGGATTTCTCACAACTATAACTTTCACAAAGGATTACAATCACACCGGAGTACCCAACTCCTCAATCACAAATACAAGTATCTCTTGGTGATCAAAAGACCACAAACCCTCTTTTGAAAAATCTTTTTCCTTACAAAAAACCCTATAGAACAATGTGTAGGATTGAAGCTCAAGTATTATAAGTGAAAAAGAAAATGAATTTGATGAGAGTTTGAATCAAAAACTTTAGAAAAGAGAGAGATTTTTCAGCATAAAAACAGAGAA
>JAVJIF010024879.1:0-46725 GCA_038442645.1 Agave tequilana | reverse complement strand
TTTTAAGGAAAATCACTAAACACCCCTCCATCACCACATAAAAGTTAGTAGCTTATTACCCTATAATTTTCAACTTAAGTCCTTCCATTTAGTTTTCTGTTAAACACCTAATTATGTGGCTTGCAGGTGACCAAAGCTTTTCCAAAGCCCTAAAATGTCATTGTTTATCTCATCAAAACTCCCCGCCCCCTCTCTGACAATTATCCCACCCACTCTCACGATTATCCCCCAACAAATAGAAAAAAGGGCGCAAAATTTTTCCTTCTCTCTTCTCAATCTCTTATCAGTTGAAAAGTAGAGAAATGTGCTGGCCCAAAGATCTATCACTCTAATTTTGATGATGATTAACCCATGTAGTTATAATACGAATGATATTGTGTTGTTCAAGTTTCAGATATTAATCAAGATTTTAGTTCGGTGTCTAGCTTCTTCAAAAGACTCAAAGTTAAGGTTTAAAGTTAACACATGTTAATTCGAGAGCTCAAGTATAAAGAACATTCGAGAGCTCAAGTAAAAAAACACATCAACAACTCAAAGAAGGAGTCTAACTCTATGAAATCAAGTTGTTGATGGAGTCAAAGTAAAGAAGAAGATCATATCAAGAAGAATATTCTACCTTGTAAGAATGTATAGATTCTTTAAAAAGTTTAAATTAGTTTTGATTGTTCAAGCTTACACACACACAAACACTCAAGTTTGATATTAGTTTTGATTTTCAGTTTAACTAGATTATGTTTTGATTTTATGAGTAGCTTTTATCAAAAATAAGTTCATATTATTTTATATGTATATTCGATTCATTCCTCACACATTTGTGCTTCAAATGCGTCTGAGAAACTTGTTTTTATATTTATACAAGTTTTGAAAGAAAAAACTTGATTATCTATTATAATGTGTTGAATTTTTAAATCACATATTGGTACTTTAGTGTATTTACATGAACTTATTTTTGTAGATTTTATAGAGATTTATTTGAATTAAAAATGATTTAAAAATGTTTTTAAAATAAAATGAATAATCAATTTAGGCTGCAGTCGGTCGACCGAACGGTCGACTGCATGCTCTGTCGGTCAACCGAGCGGTCGACCGGATGTACACAAGCCATGCACGGGATTGAGTTGTGCATGTTGATCGACCGACTGGTCGACTGCTGAGAGAGTTATGCTTTCTGTTTGTGCATATTGGTCGACTGATCAGTCGACCGCAGAAGTTGCCTGCTCTCTGTTCGTGGCCTCGTTCTAGCGGTCGACTGATAGGGTTTTGAGCTCACAAGTGTTGAGCTCGGTTGATCACACGGTCGACCGACTGCCACGACGGCTATTTTTATAACCGTTGGGCGATCGACCTGGCGATCGACCGCTAGGCCAAAATTTTGTCTGATTGACTGTTAACGTCTACTTTCTGAATTTTGGGATTTTATGTTATTCCAAATGGCTATATTTTACTTTGTTTAGGTGTAATCAATGTTTTATAGCTGAGTTTACTCTCTAATCATCTATACCCTCTTCCTATATATATGGATCATTGTAGAGAGTTTAAACAAAAGTTTTGAAATATTTTTTACAAGAAAAAAAATTTTGTGTTAAGTTTTGAAAACTAGTTTAGGAAACACAAGTTTTGTACTTCAAATTTCTATATCTTCAAAGAAGTTTTCTCATGTGTTTTCTCAAGAGCTTCATTTTCAAACTCTTTGTTTTCTTAAAAACTTGAGCTATCATTTCTATATCTATCCTTTAAGATCTTGTTTTGTGAGATTTTTAATTTGCAATCTTTGTGATCACCAAGTATTTGTAATCTTCAATTTGCTTTATGCTCTCTTCTTGGGTAGAGGAGTATTTGTTGTGTTCATTCCTCTTGTATAGAGGACAATTGGCTAAGTGCCCTCCTCTTGTGTAGAGGATTGAAGATTGTAACCTGTGTGAAGACAGTTGAAATCTTTCATTGCGCTGAAGGCGGGGACGTAGAGCAAGTTGTTCGAATCTTGAAACAAATCTCTGGTGTTTGTGTTTGCCTATATCTCAACTCTACTCTTATTTATATATTGCTTGTCATTATTGTCCAATTCATATATGCTTGATATTGTTCATGTGCCTATACTTGTTTGAACTAATATATCTATTGCAACACCTTAACTCTTATTAAAGAGAAATCTTGAGGAGAAATTCTAGAGCTTCACTGAGAATTCATTTACACTTCTTGGTTATCTATTGTGTGTTTAGTTTTAGTAGTTAAAATTTTAAATTTTCGCATTTGATTAGCACATCACCTATGCACCCCCTTAGTTGATTTTCAATTGGTATCAGAGCTTGGTGGTCTTGATATTCAGTTTAACCACAGTAGAGAGATCTTATTTTTGCTAATCACTATATTTGTTTACACACACATGTCATCTAGCGTTAAGTCTAGCATCTATTGTCCAACCAAGTTTGATGGACTTAACTTTCCATCTGGAAGATTAAGATGATTAGTTTTCCACAATCTTTAGGTAGTCGTGTAGCCAATACCATATCTAAACCCTTTGTTTGTCCCAAAGGTGATGAGGACTCGCGGTCCAAAATTACCGTTAAGATATATGAGGCCAACTCCAAAGCTTACTATGCATTACTTCAAGCACTTAACTATGATGATATATCTAGAGTCATTAATTGCACATCTTTTTATATTTGGCAAGTTTTGATTACCACTCATGAAGGCACTACAAAACTGAAGAAAGCAAAGATTGATTTGCTTATTTCACAATATGAAAGTTTTTATATGCTTCATAGTGAATCTGTTGATGAGATGTTTACTCGGTTTACTACTATTACTAATGAACTTGTTTCTTTAAGTAAACACATCTCAATGACCAAAAGGTGTGGAATATCATTAGAGCACTTTCTAAAACTTGGGGAGTCAAAACTACCACCTTAAAGGAGCTCAACGATATAGAGAAAGTAGACTTCACTGATTTCATGGAAAACTTGAAGACCCGTGAAATGAAGATGAAGGCAGAAAAAATCGTGAGTCTCAAGAAAAAGAAAGTGTTGCTTTTAAAGCATCTCCAAAAGAGCTAAAAAAGAAATGTGTTGCCACTCCAACCACCTCCAAGGAGGATGAATAAGATGATGAAGAAGTCAGTCTCTTTGTGAAGAATATGAGGAGGATGCTTCACAAGAAAGGCAACCAAAA
This sequence comes from Agave tequilana, assembly GCA_038442645.1. Lineage (NCBI taxonomy): Eukaryota > Viridiplantae > Streptophyta > Magnoliopsida > Asparagales > Asparagaceae > Agave > Agave tequilana. The sequence continues at coordinate 43,557 of JAVJIF010024879.1, read as the reverse complement.
AGAAAAGGGGCAAGGAAGGAAAAAGGCAATGAAGGTTACTACATGGGATTCAGATAGTGAATCCAAAAGAGAAGATTTCACACATATTTGTTTATAGTCCAAGAGGATAACTCCCTTTAGGTAAACTCGGACCACAATTTTGATATGGATGATAAATTATCATATGATGATCTTGATATTTGTTGTGAAGAACTATTTGAAAAACATGATTTGATGAAAAAATAATATTTAAAATTGAAGAAAAAAATGATGTTTTATCTTCAAAACTTGACCTTGTTTCAAAAGAAAAAGAAGTGATTTTGAAAAAAAATGATTCTTGGAAAAAGCAAGTTAAGTTGATTTTCAAAGAAAATGATTTTGTTTCTTGTTCAAATATTGTTTCTACTCCTATTGACAAAAATAAGATTTGTATTTTAAAGAGTAAGATTGATTGTTTAGGCTCAATCTTAAAAAAATGTGCTTTTGACCGTAAGAGATTGAAATCATTATTTCAAATGGACCAAGCTCCACATTTTCTTTCACATGTACATACCCTTCGACATGCACATACACATCATACTCATAAGTATGTTCATGTATATCATTGTTCACATTGTGGCCACAAATGTTATCTAGTTAAGTTTTATTTTGATAAATTGAAAGTTTAGAATGCCAATGTTTGGGTTCGTAGTGATACTAACACCCGACGACTCAAATAGGATTATGGACAAAAATTCACGCCAATTGTATTTGATGTAGGTGTGGGCTCTCTCAAAATATGAGAGAGTTTGGTGTCTTGGTTGTGAATGCAATCGGAGTTTGATGGACAAATCAATGGATGTATCACTATCAAAAAGTTTAGGTGGGAGGACTGTTGGCACAAAGGCCTATCACTCTAGTTTTGATGATGATCAACTCATGTAGTTATAGTACTAATGATCTTGTGTTTAATTAGTCTCAGATTTATGATCAAGATCTTAGTTGGTGTTTAGCTTCAACAAAGGATTTAAAGTCAAGTTTTGGAGCTAACACGGTTTGATTCAAGTGCCTATGCATCAAGACCACATCTAGTACTCAAGAGGAGTCTAGATCTTTGGATCATGTTTGGACCAAGTCAAGAAGATGAGAAGACTTTAAGTGAAGACCTTCAAGATCAACACTTGTGTCTAGATTTGTTTTTATAAGATTTTATTTTTAGATAAAATGTAAAGGATAGAATAGTTGGTGGATTGCTCAAGTATATCATATACACACACACTCTTATTTTAGATGAGTTTTCATAAAAGAATTTTCATTTTAGAAAAGACTTTTCATTTTGACAAAATACCGTTTTGACTTTTGGAATTTCTTATATACATGTCTTTAACCAAAATCATATTTAGTGCCTAATGTCAAAAACATAGATATTTCATCTTTTATGTGTAGTGGATCATATCCATACACACCATGCTTTAAAAGTGTTTAAAATATCTTGTTTTTGTATTTGGAGAAGTTTTAGAAAAATCAATTTGAAAAATACAGTTTTTGTTTCGAGCCAAATTTTCTAAGTTACAAAAATAGTTCAAATTGTTTGTAACATGTCTTGATTTTACTCAAACATGTTTGTTTATCAAAGTATAATATTGAACTTATTTTTGTAGATTTTTTGTGGATTTATGGGATTTTATCAAAGGAAAAATAACAAGTTTTTAATCCAGAAAAATGTCCTGTCTGGCTTCTGCCGGTCGACCGGACCGGTCGACCGTGCTTGAAGTCGGTCGACTGACGTGCACAGACGTGCACGCCAGTTCTGGCTGGAGGGCCGGTCGACCGCCCCGGTCGACCGCCCCGGTCGACCGCAGAGAGCTTCTGCTCTTTGGAAAGCCCCGGTCGACCGGGACGGTCGACCGACAGAGAAGTCTGTTCTCTGTTCCAGGGTCTCGGTCGACCGGGCTGGTCGACCGCTGCCCCAATGGTCAGAAATCTGACCGTTGGCGGTCGACCGGGCCGGTCGACCATCAGCCGCCAGGGCTGAAAAATGCCCCAACGGCTAGTTTTTTCTAGCCCTATATAAAGAGGGCTTTTGGGGCTGTTTTCTCTAAGATTTTTCAAGTGATTTTGCACCAGTTTTTCCTACATCTTTTAAGAAGTTTCTCCACTTGTTTTGAGAGCAAATATTTCCAATCAAAAAGGGAGTTTATCAAGAGTGTTTTAAAAGTGATTTTCTTGAGTTTTCCTCCACCATTTCAATCCTAGTTTTCTCACACAACACTTGAGCTATCCATTGCTATATCTACCTATAGGGATTTATTGTGAGAGGATTTTAGGTGATCAAAGAGTTGTGATCACCAAAGTTCCATCTTTGTACTTTGAGGAGGCGGACTTGCGGGTTCGCGGTGTTTCGAATTCGTGTGTGAACTCTTTGTTTGAGGTGCGGCCTCGGCGAGCTAGTGAGCTTGCGGTGTGTTCTTGCGGAAACGAGTGAAGGACTAGAGAATCCAAAAAACTTGTAGGTGTTACGGCACCAAGTGATCGGTGGGATCGATTTTAGTGGAAATCCTTCATAGTGTTGAAGGCGGAGACATAGAGCAAGTGTGCTCGAACCTCGAAACAAATATCCCGTGTTTGCGATTGCTCTCTCTTTCTCTCTTACTTGTTTATATCTTGCATGCTTTATTGTCTTTATCTTTATATGCTTGATATACATTGTGTGCTTATTGATATAATCTTGGTGATTGTTTGCTAACACTTGTATTCAACCAAGAGAGCCAACGCGGCACCTCAACTCTTATTTAGAGGAATCTTGAGGAGTTAGTCCAGAGCCCTTCACAGAGAATCCGGCTACACTCTTGTGTTATACTTGGTGTTTAGCTTAAGAAGTTTTAGTTTGCATCATATAAGTTTTAATTCCACATTAAGTGACCATTAGATTAGCCATCACCTATTCACCCCCCTCTAGGTGATTTACAATTGGTATCAGAGCCAAGTGCTCTTGATTTGGGTCTTACAACTTAGAGTTAAAGATCCTCATTTATAGCTAATCACAATATTTGTACACACACCATGGATTTCATATCACCTCCCACTTTTGACATTCTTAACATCCAAACTTGGAAGGTTAAGATGTCTTTGTATCTCAAAGCCTTAGGGATCCATGTTTATTTTGTCACTACTAGAGATTCATATTGTTTAAATGGCAAAAATATTGAGGCTAATGCAAAAGCCCTACTTGCTTTAAGATCTACCCTAAATGATGTTTATTTATTTAGGGTTGCTAATCTTGATTCGGCTTTTGTAGTATAGAATTCGTTGATCTCCCTTGGCGAACAAGAACAATACTATGCTGGGAGCGACTCGGATGTTGGAAGTGACGCTTCCAACGTGTGCTACATGGTCCAAGGGGATAACCCCCTTGCGGTAACTACCGAATCAGAGGTAGAAGAAGATGTTGATATGTCTTATGATGAGCTTGAATCTTTTTTTCAACAACTTCTAGAAAATATGACATGCTTAAGAAAGATAACAAGAAAATGAAAAGAAATTTGATTGCATGTTAAATGAAAAAGATTCTTTACAAGAAAAGTATAAAAATATTTCAAAAGAAAATGAATCTTTGAAAAATGAAAATATTTTCTTGCTTTCTAAATTAAATGATCTTTGTGAAGGAAACACTTCTTTGAAAATAAGATTGTTTTGGTGAAAAAACAAAAGAAAATTGCTTTGCATGAAAACACTTCTTTAAAAAGAAAAATTATTGAAAAAGAAAAGTTAATGTTTCTAAAAAGAAAAAGTTTGTTGATCATGCTCTTCATGCCACAACCATTGATAAAAATGAAGTTAAATTTTTGAAAAATAGAATTGATTGTTTAAGCTCAACTTTGAGCAATTGTGCTTTTAACCATTCTAGATTGGAGTCTTTGTTTTCAAAGAAACAAACTCCACATATTCATGCACATCACCCTCATCATGCATATGCACATTTTGCACGCCACGATCACACTCATACACATATGCATCCTAGAGTGTACAAGTGTACACATTGTGGCCGCAAAGGCCATTTAGCAAAATTTTGTTATGATAAGATTAATTCTTTAAATTCTGCTAACAAGAAAGTTTGGGTTCCTTACAATACTAACTCTCAAGGACCCAAAAGAAAATGGGTACCAAAATTCCCACCTTGTGTATTTGATGTAGGTGCGGGCTCTCACAAAATGTGAGAGGATTGGTGCCTTGGTGGTGGTTGCACATGGACTAGATGGACACACATTTGATGCACCGCTATCAAGGAGGTTTGGTGGAAAGGCCACCATGTTTTGAAAAATTAGAGCATAGTTCTTTGGTTTGGTAACTATCTCTAAACTCCTAATTTATTTACATGCTTTTTCATATATGACATTTTTAGCATGTACTTGTTTTATTTGTTTTGTGCTTCATGTGGTAATTACTTGTTTAAATATAGTTTTTATCAAAACTTGGATATATACTTGTACAAGTAGTGAGCAACAAATTGATTCATATATGTTTGTACTTCATTGTTCATTTGTACTCACTATATGCACATGTATAGCCTAGTTTTGATGATATCTTCATTTACACTTGTTTTGCCTATTTTCATATTTTACTTCATGTATATGTATTTTGTATTCAAATCTAATAAATATACATGTATACCCCTTGAGTCTCTTGCCTTCATGCAAATTATATCATAGACTCTTTTTATGTTTGGGATATGTATGCATATTGTTAGTTTTGGATAAATCATACATATACCTAGAAGTTATGTTTAAATGAAAAATGAATTTCATTTTGTTTTGTTTGATAAAATGATATTTGCTTTGAGCTTTATTGACTATCTTCGTGGAAAATGCTAATGACATGATTTTTGATCACTCACACTTTATTTGTTTATTCATAACTTTGTCTCATGATTATTTTTGAGCCTTATAGATTTTGAGTGTCACTTCTTGTGTATTTAGTATGTTTCATGATATACTTATGATTTGGTTTCATGTTTTTTGAAGGATCTTTAACTAATTTTTTTTCAAAAATTATTTTAACTAGTTGTTTATTCTTCATTTGGTAGTGTTTTCGCTATAAAAATATTTCAAACTATAGTTTTTGAAAACCCCTACCAACCCCAGTTGGGCGGACGGATGGGCGAGTATGCCTTGCAAGCCTTATTGAAAATCTTTTATCTTGTGCATATAAAGGGTAGATTTTTATGAGATATTCACTAATTTCACTTCATAATCTCAATTGGTATCATAATTTCATTTGGTATCACAATTGATATATTTTGTATACACATAATCTTGTTTATATATATGTATGCTTTCAATTTCAACTTATATCAATTTTCATTGGTATTATCATTTTTCATACATATATATGTTTTGGTAGTACTTGTCTTACAAGAGATTTACATGATTAAAGCACAAAGTTTGTTTATGCTAAGCTTGATTCAAAACTTTATTTTCAATTGGTATCTCAATTGACATTTTTATATAAGCTTATGCATTATCTTCAATTGGTATTTTTGATATCAAAATGTACAATATATTTCAATTGGTATCTATTGAACTATTTATTTTAATTGGTATCAATATACTTCAATTGGTATCCATTGATCTATTATTTCAATTGGTATCCATATTTTTCATTAATATCAAAATATAAAAATGTTTCAATTTCTCTTTGGTATCACAAATTTTTTATATGATAACTATATCTTGTGATATCTTGATTTGTTGAAAAGAAGAATTTCAAAATTTTGATATTGTTTAGGTACATTTTGTATCTTTAAAAGTTTTTGATTAAAATTAGTATTATAAAAATTTGAATTTAAAAATATTTTGATTTATGTTGCCTATATGCAAGGAGAGCTTAACATCTCTTCTACATATAGATTCATGTTGAGTGTATCTTATATTGAGGAGCTTGACAACTCTTCTTTATGCGGTACACGTGTGTAGGTGGAGCTTCACATCTCCTCTTATGCATTGCATATTATGTGTTATGAGAGTTAGGGCTTGTCATCCCTTCTTCATGTAATGCATATATGTAGGAAAGTTAACTTAGCGTCTTCCTCTTCATGAATGTATATCGCATATATTTTTATTGATTGATTTGATTTCACCCCTTTATTGATTCTTTGGTTCAAACAAAAAGAGGGAGAACATTGTATTATTTTTACTTTAACCCCATTGTTGATGATTGACAAAAAGGGGGAGAAGTATTTTAGTATATATGCATGTTTTGGAAAAAGGATTTATGTTCATGCATATTGTTTTGATTTGCAAATAGGAGAAAAAGTATTTGATGTGTTTCATACTTGTTTATGCATGTTTATCTCCTTATATTTGCATACATGTTTGTTTAGATCCATGTGCTTCATTGCCATATTTATTTGTTTATTGCTATGCATGAGTTAAGGGGGAGCTTCTTTGAAGCTTTACTTTAATCCATGCATATATAACTCCATGAGTTTTGTCATCATCAAAAAGGGGGAGATTGTTGGCCCAAAGGCCTATCACTCTAGTTTTGATGATGATCAACTCATGTAGTTATAGTACTAATGATCTTGTGTTTAATTAGTCTCAGATTTATGATCAAGATCTTAGTTGGTGTTTAGCTTTAACAAAGGATTTAAAGTCAAGTTTTGGAGCTAACACGGTTTGATTCAAGAGCCTATACATCAAGACCATATCTACTACTCAAGAGGAGTCTAGCTCTTTGGATCATGTTTGGACCAAGTCAAGAAGATGAGAAGACTTCAAGTAAAGACCTTCAAGATCAAGACTTGTGTCTAGGTTTGTTTTTATAAGATTTTATTTTTAGATAAAATGTAAAGGATAGAATAGTTGGTGGATTGCTCAAGTATATCATATACACACACTCTCTTGTTTTAGATAAGTTTTCATAAAAGAATTTTCATTTTAGAAAAGACTTTTCATTTGACAAAATACCGTTTTGGTTTTGGAATTTCTTATATACATGTCTTTAACCAAAATCATATTTAGTGCCTAATGTCAAAAACATAGATATTTCATCTTTTATGTGTAGTGGATCATATCCATACACACCATGCTTTAAAAGTGTTTAAAATATCTTGTTTTTGTATTTGGAGAAGTTTTGGAAAAACTAATTTGGAAAAATACAGTTTTTGTTTTGAGCCAAATTTTCTAAGTTACAAAAATAGTTCAAATTGTTTGTAACATGTCTTGATTTTACTCAAACATGTTTATTTATCAAAGTGTAATATTGAACTTATTTTGTAGATTTTTTGTGGATTTATAGGATTTTATCAAAGGAAAAATAATAAGTTTTTAATCCCTAAAAATGTCTGTCTGGCTTCTGCCGGTCGACCGGACCGGTCGACCGTGCTTGAAGTCGGTCGACCGACGTGCACAGACGTGCACGCCAGTTCTGGCTGGAGGGCCGGTCGACCGCCCCGGTCGACCGCAGAGAGCTCTGCTCTCTGGAAAGCCCCGGTCGACCGGGACGGTCGACCGACAGAGAAGTCTGTTCTCTGTTCCAGGGTCTCGGTCGACCGGGCCAGTCGACCGCTGCCCCAATGGTCAAAAATCTGACCGTTGGCGGTCGACCGGGCCGGTCGACCGTCAGCCGCCAGCGCTGAAAAATGCCCCAACGGCTAGTTTTTTCTAGCCCTATATAAAGAGGGCTTTTGGGGCTGTTTTCTCTAAGATTTTTCAAGTGGTTTTGCACCAGTTTTTCCTACATCTTTTAAGAAGTTTCTCCACTTGTTTTGAGAGCAAATATTTCCAATCAAAAAGGGAGTTTATCAAGAGTGTTTTAAAAGTGATTTTCTTGAGTTTTCCTCCATCATTTCAATCCTAGTTTTCTCACACAACACTTGAGCTATCCATTGCTATATCTACCTATAGAGATTTGTTGTGAGAGGATTTTAGGTGATCAAAGTGTTGTGATCACCAAAATTCCATCTTTGTACTTTGAGGAGGCGGACTTGCGGGTTCGCGGTGTTTCGAGTTCGTGTGTGAACTCTTTGTTTGAGGTGCGGCCTCGGCGAGCTAGTGGGCTTGCGGTGTGTTCTTGCGGGAACGAGTGAAGGGACTAGAGAGTCCAAAGAGCTTGTAGGTGTTGCGGCACCAAGTGATACGGTGGGATCGATTTTAGTGAAAATCCTTCATAGTGTTGAAGGCGGGGACGTAGAGCAAGTGTGCTCGAACCTCGAAACAAATATCCCGTGTTTGCGATTGCTCTCTCTCTCTCTTACTTGTTTATATCTTGCATGCTTTATTGTCTTTATCTTTATATGCTTGATATACATTGTGTGCTTATTGATATATGCTTGGGGATTGTTTGCTAACACTTGTATTCAACCAAGAGAGCCAACGCGGCACCTCAACTCTTATTTAGAGGAATCTTGAGGAGTTAGTCCAGAGCCCTTCACAGGGAATCCGGCTACACTCTTGTGTTATACTTGGTGTTTAGCTTAAGAAGTTTTAGTTTGCATCATATAAGTTTTAATTCCGCATTAAGTGACCATTAGATTAGCCATCACCTATTCACCCCCCTCTAGGTGATTTACAAGGACCATCTTATTTTGGAGAAATGGAGATTAATTCTATAAATATTGTTAACTATCTCTATCCTCCATCTTATATTATATATGATTTAATTGGTTAATTTTTAGCATATCATGATTTACATGTTTTGATTATATGTTTAAATGCAAATCTTGTTAGAACTTGTGATATACTTGTATAATTTTTGAGATACACTCTTGATTTTGTATCAAAATTGATTCATATCCTTTGTGTACTCAATTCTAGTTTAGTTATGTGTATATCCTAGTTTTGGTGATTTTTGCATTTGTACATGTAATTCTTTGAAAATAATTTATTTTTAATATAGTTTTTGAATCAATTTTAAAATCATTCTTTACAATTGGTATTTTGTCAAATATTTCTAATTAGTTATTTCTAAAAATGCCTACCCTTATTGGGTGGCTGGTTGAGTGATCATGCTTTGTATAATGTTAATTGACTATTCCTTTGACATGTGCATTTAGGTAGGTGATAAATATGAGTTATACACATGATTTAAATGAAAATTAATTTTTGTATACTCCTTCATGTTTAGCTATATATATGTATGCCTTAGTTTAAATTGATTTAAATTTCAATTGGTATTCATGCATATAAATGATTGATTGATTGTGCTTGATTTAAATTATTCATGCATATTTTTGTGCATGTTCTATAGCACAAATTAATCTTTTGCTAAGTTTATTTCATTTACAATTGATATCATGTTATTTCATTCTCAATTAGTATCATTGATTGGTATCACATTCTATTGGTATCATTTTAAAGCTTATGCAATGGTTTTTGTAAGTGTTTTTAAAAGGGGAAAAATTTAAATGAATTTGTTTTTTATTTTACTTCTTTTCTCTAAAATAGGGGAGAGAAGTTTAAATTGTTTTGATTTCAATATTCATTTTATATCCCCAAAATTGTTTTGTTTTGATTTAAATTGGTATTGCATCCAATATCATTTTAAATTTTCAATTGATTTTTAGATTTCAATTGCTTGGTATCAATTTGTTTCAATTGGTATCAATATAATCTAAAATTTACAATTAGTATAGTTTTTCAGTTAAATTGGTTTATCAAATATTTACAATTGGTATCAAATATCTTTTGCATGTTTTCCAAATTGATATAAGATTTTTCAGTTGGTAACTGCTATCAAGAATTTACAATTTATTGGTATCAAGTTTTAAGTTATTACAATTAGTTTATCAAAAATTTCTCAATTGGTATCTTTCATTTTTATTTGCAATTGGTATCTATATTTTTGATGTGTATTGCATATATGCAAGGGAAGTTAACGCTTCCTCTATATATAGATTTGTGATTAGTGTATTGTATAAAGAAGAGCTTGACCTCTCTTCTCTACATCGTACACGTGTGTAGAGGGAGCTTAACATTTTCGTGTATACATTGTATAATATGCTTATGTGAATTAGGATTTAGTCATCTCTTCTCTATGTAACGCATGTATTCAGAGGAAGTTAACTTAATGTCTCTCCTCGTCATGAATTTATATCGCATATAACTTATTTGTTTTGTTTACCCCTTTGTGGATGAAATGACAAATAAGGGGAGAGAAATTTAGAGTTTATATATGCATGTTTATAATTTGTTCATATATATTATATTTGATTGATGTTTCTTGTGCTTTATTGTATACATTGTTATTTATTTGCTATGCATGAGTTAAGGGGGAGCTTTAAAAAGCTTTTCATTAATCCATGTATATATAACTTCATGAGTTTTGCCATCATCAAAAAGGGGAAGATTGTTGGCCCAAAAGTCTATTACTCTAGTTTTGATGTTGATTAACTCATGTAGTTATAGTACTAATGATCTTGTATTGTTCAAGTTTTAGATATTAATTAAGATCTTAGTTTAGTGTCTAGCTTCTTCAAAAGACTCAAAGTCAAGATTTGAAGCTAATACGTGTTGATTCAAGAGCTCAAGTATAAAGAGCACATTAAGAACTCAAAGGAGTCTAACTCTATGGAATCAAGTTGCTGATGAAGTCAAAGTGAAGAAGATCATATTCAAAAGAAGACTTTAGTTTGTAAGAATGTCTAGATTCTTTGTAAAGTTTAGATTAGTTTGATTGCTGAAGCTTATACACATACACACTCAAGTTTGATATTAGTTTTGATTTTCGGTTTAACTACACTTGTTCTGGTTTTATGAGTAGTTTTTATTAAAAATAATTTTATATTATTTTATATGTAAATTGGATTTATTCCACATAAATTTGTGCTTCAAATGAGTCTGAGAAACTTTTTTATTATTCACACAAGTTTTGAAAGGAAAAAACTGATTTTCTATTTAAAGTTTAGTTTTGAAAAACAATTTAATGTGGTTTTATTTCAAACTGTATCTCATATCTCAAAAAGAAATTCACATGTTTATAACATGTATTGAATTTTTAAATCACACATATTGCTACTTTAGTGTATTTACATGAACTTATTTTTATAGATTTTATAGAGATTTATTTGGATTTAAAATGATTTAAAAAGTTTTTTAAAGTAAAAAGAATAATCAATTTAGGCTGTTGCCGGTCGACCACACGGTCGACTATCAACCAGAGCTGAATGCTCTGTCGGTCGACCAAGAAGTCGACCGGATGTGCACAAGCCATGCACAGGATTGATTTGTGCATGTCGGTCGACCGAGTGGTCGACCGCTGAGAGAGTTCTGCTCTCGGTTTGTGCATATCAGTCGACTGATTAGTCGACTGTAGAAGTTGTCTACTCTGTGTTTGTGGCCTCGGTCGATCGAGCAATCGACCGATAGTGTTTTGAGCTCACAAGTATTGAGCTCGGTCGACCGCACCAGCTACCATGACTATTTTTATAGCCATTGAACGGTCGACCAGACTGTTCGCCGCTAGGCCAAACTCTGGCCTTATTAACCCTTTACGGCTACTTTCTGGATTTTTGGGTTTTGTGTTAATCCGAACGGCTATATTTTACTTTGTTTGGGTCTAATCAATGTTTCAGCTGGGTTTACTCTCTAATCGTCTATTCTCACTTCCTATATATATGGGTCATTGTAGAGAGTTTTAAACAAGAGTTTTGAAAGATTTTTATAAGAGAAAAAAATTATGTTTATGTTTTGAAAATATTTTTGAAAACTAGTTTTGGGAAATACAACTTTTGTGCTTCAAATTTCTATATCTTCAAAAAAGTTTTCTCACGTATTTTCTCAAGAGCTTCATTTCCAATCTCTTTGTTTTCTCACAAACTTGAGCTATCACTTTTATATCTATCCTTTAGAATCTTGTTTTAGGTGATTTTTGGTTTGTGATCTTTGTGATCACCAAGTGTTTGCAATCTTCAATTTGCTTTGTGCTCTCTTCTTGGGTAGAGGAGTATTTGCTGTGTGCATTTCTCTTTGTATAGAGGCAATTGGCTAAGTGCCCTCCTCTTGTGTAGATGATTGAAGATTGTAACCTGTGTGGAGTTTCTGTGTGGAGACAGTTGAAATCCTTCATTACGGTGAAGGCGGGGACGTAGAGCAAGTGGCTCGAAGCTCGAAACAAATCTCTCGTATTTGTGTTTGCCTATATCTCAACTCTACTCTTGTTTATATCTTGTTTGTCATTATTGCTCAATTCATATATGCTTGATATTGTTCATGTGTCTATACTTGTTTGAACTAATATAGCTATTGCAGCACCTCAACTCTTATTTAAGAGAATCTTAAGGAGAAGTTTTAGAGTCATTTACTAGTAATGTGGCTTCACTTTTTGGTCATCTATTGTGTGTTTAACTTTTAGTAGTTAGTTTTTAAATTTCAGCATTTGATTAGCACATCAACTATTCACCCACCCCCCTCCTTCTAAGTGATTTTCAAAATGAAGGGCATGTTTTCATGGGAAACAAAAGAAACAAGAGAAATAAATGCAGCCACTTTTTCTTCCCTCCCGACAACTTTGTTCAATGGTAATAATATTCACCTGGAAGTAAATGTAGATAAAAATTTCTCATTTATACTATCTAGACTACCATCCAAAGCAGGAAAAAACCAATCACTTTACTTCCCTTTCTCTTACCTACTTTTTTTGTAAGGGTGGCATTAAAATCCCGCGGACAATATTATTTGTGTACAATCCGTTTATGATCTGACACATCAACTTATTGAATAAATGAGATGGATAAGGAGTTATCTTTTCAACTCATTTATGAACCGTTTCTTTTAATATAATTAATGTGTGTGTTGACATGTGTGTATAGAGAGACGAGAGAGTTGGCTCCTTGGGAAGGATTTGAGAGCAAATCCTTCTCACTTAAACTCAATGATGTTGAAGATCCAGTCTATTAACATTGATCTACATTATATAGAGTGACTAATAATTAAAAATCAAATGAAATTAAGTTTTCTTACCAATGCATTAAGTAATTACAAACTGAACATCCAAAAATAGCAAGTTGTCAATTTTAACGGTTTAAAGTGTTTGGCTGCTAATAAAAATTGGTCTATAAAGGTTTATAAGTGTTTAGATCATTACCAAAGGTCCGGATCAAGAATTTGTATATCCTAAATCATGAATCTTAGCAACGTGCTACTTTCTACTATCCATTTGTGCTACTTGATGCATAAGATATAAAACTCAATATCGCTTGATACTTTGTTCTTGGTCACTCTATATGATGTTGCTCAACTTTAATGGAGTGAATTTTTAATTTAAATAGTTTATTATTGAATTTGAATGAGAAGATTTGCTGTAAACCCCTGCTTCCCGGTGTACGTATCACCGTATCGGTACGCGATACGACGTACAAAAATTGATTTGACCTCCGTAGTAGTCCGATTAAGCCGATTTCAGTTTCTAAAATTATTTTCTAATATTTTAAATTTTTCAGGATTTTCTGGAATTTTTCTGGATTATTTTGGAAAATCTCCGTAGTCGGTGTCGACCGATACCGATAACCGGCCATTCGATTTTTATTTCATAAACGGATTAGAATATTTAGAATCCTCTTTCACCGTGTGTCTTAGAATCGTATTATTTACATTTGGGTATTTTGGGAAATTTTCTGAATTTATCGAAAATCGGACCAAACCGGTGTCGCCCGTATAGGCGAGACACTCCGAGATTTTTAATTTGCAAACCGGATTAAGTTTCGACAAACCGTCTTCATATTACATCTCAGATAATATTCTTTAATTTCTGTAATTTTTGGGCCCCATTCGGAACTAGTCGAATTTTTAGGCCAATTAAATAATATTATTTTATTAATTAAAACCCTTTTCTTTTCTTTTCTTTTCTTTTCTTTTTTTCCTTCTTCCCCAAGCCTCCTCTTCCACCGCCTCTGTCAATCCCCAACCGCCTCTCTCCCTCCTATAAAATCTCCCCCTTTTGTCTCTCTCAATTTATTTTCTCTCTCTAAAATCTCTCTCTCCCTCTCTCCTCTCTCTCTTCTCTCTCCCTCCCACCAATTTCCTCTCACTGTAGGCGGCAAGCCGCCGCCGGCTCTTGCCGCCGGCGTGATGATGCGCCCCGGTGGCCGGCGTGCCACCGGGCTCCGCCTCCGGCCCCGCGGCCGGTGGCCGGCCGCCACCGCACCCAAGCCGGCCGCGCCCCCTTCTCCTCCTCTCTTTCCTCCTCACTTCTTCTTCTTCTTCATCTTCTTCTTCTCTTCTTTCTTTTTCCTGTAAACTGCTTCCCCTCACTCTCTCTCTCTCTATATATCTCTCTCTCTCTCTCCATTTTGCTCGGCCGGAGCCTGACCGCCGCTGGCCAGCTGGGCTGGCCGGCAGGCCGCGCATGAGTCAGGAGCAGCCAGCTGCTGCTCCTCCTCTTCTCCTTTATGGGTTTGGGTTAGAACCCAAACCCAATAGCCCTTTTTGGGTTTGTGGAAACCCAATAACCCCTTTGGGTTTGCTTGACCAAACCCAATAACACATGAACCCATTTATTTAAGTTGTGGATCTGGACCCAACCCGTTAAGAGCCAAACCCGCATCCGAAACCCGTTAAAGGTAAAGTTACAGAAAACCCCCTTGTCCAATCCAATATTTGCATTTAATATTTTTATTTACATATTTAACTCTATTTGTTATGATTTAGTATTCGGGCGATATCGGGAGCATCCGGACTCCGATTCGGGCGATTCTGGATCCGTTACGATCGTGGGGAAGAGAGCTACCATCCTATGGCTAGTTAGTGAGTGTTTTACTTTTCTAAATTTATTTATTTATTTATGTTTATTAAAGTCGTGAATGATTGTTATAGTTACGAAACCGTAATTATGGGTTAAATAATAGAACTGTTAAATTCCTAACTTAACTTGAGAAACGGCATGTGTTATAAACCGAGACATTTAGCTAGATGATCAATTCAAGAATCACTAGATACCGTCACTGCATGGATAACTAGGATGGTTCCACACTAATGCTACATGGACACGAAGACACGCGTACTTCATTATGCGGGGTCTTGTCACTATTCCACTGTCACACTTACTGACTCACTGGTACACTAAACACCGTAGTGCATGTAGATATCGGTTATACCTCTCACTCTTACCTAGATACTGAGATTCATGTACACGGATACACATAGATGTACACTGGTACACGGCTAGACCAATGCACGGACTACCGCATTTCATATTATGTCATGTTTACATATTACTATTACACCTGCATGTCATGTTTACATATTACTGTTACACCTACATGTCATGTTTACATATCACTGTTATGCATGTATGGTTTCTCTATTCTTGTCATATGATTCCCCGTTCATATTACATGTATTATTTCCATGTTCACGTATTCATGTGATATGATTGATTCCTGTTACAATGATATGGATATTCCCGATACTGGCCATGAGAGCTGTTGATATGCTATATGTGGACTTCCACATCTATTGTTCATGTTTCCCGTTATATTGTTCATGTTATATTGTTCCCGTTTCTCGTTATATTGTTCTATGCTATCAACAGAACTCTGATCCAGTTATCATGTTACCCGTATCATGTATTGTATCTGTTCTTGTTACATTGTATACTTGACATATCAACTCATAAAGTTAACTGGGGTATGGGGGAGACTTGACGGTTGATTAGATCATATCGGGTGGATGTCTGGATCCATTGTTCGTCTCACTGCAGGGGAGGGGACGGGGTAGTGCTGGCTACCATCTGTTACTCATGTTACATGTTACAGCTCTAGCGGGCTGGCCCTGGTCTCAGCAGCCAGGGATCTGATAAGGCCGTTGTCCCGGGTATGTACGGGATACACACACCCGATAAGAACTCCTCGACCATGAGTTTCCAATTAACATAATAATACACAATAGTGGACGTCGGGAACACTTGTTATTTGATCACTCTCTCGTTTGGATAATGGTACCCGTAGGCCATGTCCGGATGGGTTCGACTGGAGTGCGGGCTCCAGTATTAACTGTCAGTGGTATGGGACACTGGTAGAGATTGATTAAAATACCAGGTGGTACTGATCGCTACTATTGTATAAATGACATGACTTTGACATGACCTGCCTGCTACATGTTTAGTTGTACTTGTTACTGTTCCTGCTCATTTATTCGCTATCATGCGCCATGTATGCATTGTTACTTTACCTGTTTTATGCTACACTTTCTGAGGTGGCATACTGCTCATGTACATGTAAACTTTGCATTGCTTATATTCTGTTTTGCATTGTCTATCTGCTCACTATGCACAACACAGTAGGATGGTTATGTTTCATATGCCATCTGCATGTTCACTTCTATCACGTCACCACTAACATGTTCCTTTCTATCACGTCACCACTAGGCAACAGTACTTATTATATAAACTGGATACGACTATAGACATGACCCGATGATAACGGCTAGGTAGTAATGGTATTAAAAGATAACATGTCTATATAGTTCTACTGCTTCTTTTATACTTATTATATAGTATCACTATTACAACATCATGTATTCTATATTAGTATCGTGTTTGTATTTCTATATATATCGTACTACCTCCTCCTTCATTTTACCACTCACTAGGTCGCTTTCTGACGACCCTGGGTTTGCGTGCCCAGGTTGGAGATCCGAATTATCGTTCGGTCAGCTAGTTCATTGGATTCACATAGTAGACTTTACCATCGGGATTCCTTCATAGGTAACTTTGTGCTTTGTTCCTGTTATCTCCTTTATTCTTGTATTTATATCTGTTATGATCACTAACCCCTTTCTGCAGGTATTCTTGTACTTATTTCTTGCTGGAACCCTTATGTATATGGAGGCCATGTCCTGTACTGAGGCTTAACGTACGCGTGAGGTTGTTTTCACCTCGCGTATGTACGTCGCCATAACGTCCCCGTACCTGCGGGATCGGGGCGTTACATTTGCTCTCAAATTCTTTCCGAAAGAGTTAACTCTCTCTCTCTCTCTCTCTATATATATATATATATATATATATATATATATATATATATATATATATATATATATATATATATATATATATATATATATATATATAGTGGAGCTAGTTAAAATAGTCCTTCTTAACTATCTTAGTTATTAGGTGCAGTCTTATAAAGTTCCATGTACAATCTCCAATGAATTGGAAAGAATTTCTTCCAACTTCGTTTGGAATGGTAAGATACACGCTTGGAGTTGGAATTCTAGGTGTAAGCTTAAGAGAGAAGGAGGACTGGGATTAAGGAGAGTACAAGATATAGCTAATGCTGTTGGAATCGAGTTGGTTTGGAGATTATTCACTTCCAATTCTTTATGGGCAAAATGGATAAATGAGAAATATGTCAAGGATACGCCTATTACTGAGCTGACATGTTCATTATTGGATTCAGGTACTTGGAAGTTTATTGTGCAATCCAAAGACAAGGCTTTGCTTTACATGAAAAAGATTATTGGAGATGGATGTGATACATCCTTATGGTATGACCCCTGGTTACAAAATGGAAATTTAATCAACTTGACAGGATTGAACTCACCTCCTGTCCTTTCTAAGCACTGGAGAGTTTTTGATATTATTGATAATGGAACCTGGTCTCTCAATGAGCATGCACTGCAAATTTGTAGGGACATAATTCAGTAAATCACTATATCCACTAATGCAGATTCATGGTTCTGGACTGCTTCTGATAATGGTCATTGCACATTTAAGTCTGCATGGAATGTGGTGAGGGAGAGAGGTAATGCATTTGATTTGTTCTCCATTGTCTGGCAGCCTACTGCAGTCCCAAAATGTCCATCTGTTTACTGAAAGCCATACACAATAAACTATTGACAAGGGATAAATTAATCACAATTGGTGTTGCTGATTCTGCTATATGCTCCTTATGTCTTAGTGCTAATGAATCAAGGGACCATTTATTTTTCTCTTGCCCATACTCTGCCTATATTTGGTCTTTATGTAAGCTTAAGTTGAAATTAGATCTAGCAATTGGTACTTTACTTGAAGAGTGCAATGTGATCAAAACCAAATTTAAGGGTAGACATGGATTCTTTTTTAGCCAGGCTAGTACTAAGAGGGGCAACTTGGTATATTGGAAGGAGAGGAACTCAAGGATTTTTTAGCAACAATCAAGACACAAGATTCTGGTGTTCAGGCACTTATATGAAGACATTCAGATCATTCTGAGAACCTGTACCTGGAAGGCTAAGGACATTTCTATATTAAACAACTGGGGCATTCAAGACTGATAAACTTATCAATTAAAGCACAATGTCCAAGTACATTCAAGACTGATAAGAGTTTGTTAGCTGAGCCTAGAGCTATCTGGTCCATATTTAGTTTTGCTCATCAAGTATGGTATTCACGACTGCTTAGTTCTGATTCCTTTTGATTTCAGTATCAATAATTACTATATTATGTATTTTATTTCTTGTGAGTGTTGTTTTAGCTTTGGGTCAATCTAAGTACTTACTTAGTGTACTATAGTAGAGAGTGACGGCCAGGGTCCTCTTCCCTCTCTATAGTTATCTAAGAATAGTACTGAAGAGTAGCCTAGCTAATCTGTCACATATGTACTTAAGTTTTTTAATTTATCAATGAAATCATTTTACCTTATATATATATATATATATATATATATATATATATATATATATATATATATATATATATATATATATATATATATATATATATAGATAGACTTGTATCCTTTCAAAAGGATTTGATCCCGAATCCTTCCCACTCAAATTCAACCCTCCAACATTTGAATACAAGATCCACTCCGTTGAAGTTGATCTATACTATTTCAAGTATCTATAAACCAAAAATCAAGTGTTTTAAATACTTTTGCCCATCCATCAAGTAGGGGAAAAACGGACGGCCTAAATAGTGAGTTGGTTAGTTTAACGGTGTAGAACATTTGAAATCTAACAAAAATTAGTTTATAGGGTTTTTAAATGTTTAGATCATAATGAAATGGCCGGATCGAGAATTTGTATGTCTAAAGACATAGATCTAACTAACTCACTACTTTCGGCCGTCCATTTTGCGTCGCTTGATGGATGGGCAAAAAGTATTTAAAACACTTGATTTTAGGTTTATAGATACTTGAAATAGTATAGATCAACTTCAACGGAGTGGATCTTGTATTCGAATGTTGGAGGGTTGAATTTGAGTGGGAAGGATCCGGGATCAAATCCTTTTGAAAGGATACAAGTCTATCTCTATATATATATATATAAGAGTTGGACAATAAATTTTCCATTAAGTCTTTGATAGAATAGTTAACACTTTTATAATCATTGATATGCTTTGAGATTAATGGGCATTAAAGTAAGGTCTTTAAATCACTTGGTTTTTGTAGGTGTTTTTCATAGAAAAGTTATCATGAGACATTTTGCTTTAAAAGGTAAATGCAAGAGATAAACAAGAGCCCTGCTTGCAGCAAGCAGAGTCGACAACAGGTTCCTCTTATTTAAGCCCTCCAGAATCATCTTCACAGGCAAGCAACGAATGCAGCTGCAGAACAGAGCTAATGGCTAAAGACTCACCAGTCTTCACCTGAAGAGACTCGATGTCGAGATTGTCAAGTTGAGAAACGACCAGATTGAACTAGAACAGTATGTCAAGCTTCTCTGCCTCTTCGGACAATAACGTTGGCCATGTGGTTGAGGAATTCTTTATGCCCATAGACGCCGGTGATTCTGAGAGCAAAAAGAATTCTTAGCCAGTCCCTCTGGCAGGAATTTTTTATGCTTCCTCGGGTCTTCTGTAGTGAACTCGGCGCATCATGCAAATATTGTTCTTTTTTAGGTAAATTGATAATTTTTATTGAGGGAAGTTGAATTGGATATTGGTCCTCTCCTTATTGGCATCAAGTCATTGTTGCTACTTGATTTTGTTTATCTAAACCCTGAGTAATGAAATGAATCAAGCATTACCTGTAGTTAATTGGACAAAGTTATAAATGATTGTATTGTTTTGGAATGTTAGGGGGCTGGGTAATCTGACAAAACATTGCATGATGACGGAGACCGTGTTTGAGGCTAAAGCAGATAAAGCATGTTTGTGTGAAACTAAGCTGATGACACCTACTAAGTGTTTGACTGGCGCTCTAGGGGGTCGGGGGATTGACCGTTGGATAGTCAAAGTTTCGGTAGGGGCATTCAGTGGCATTATGATTGGGTTCAATTCCTTGGCTTACTCACTTCTTGATGAATAGGTTGTCGGCAGGTTTTACCTCTTGGTGCTTATCACCTTTGTTTATGGCCCTAATAGAAGAGTTTTAAGACCAGATTTCTGGTAAGAGATTTGTTCCTCAAAAACAGATGGAAAATGCCTTGGGTATTGAGAGTGGACTTCAATATCATTCGCTATGGTCACGAGCGTATAGGAGGGAGAGGAACAATCACAACCGATTGTCGTTTAATTCTCTTACAGACCAGGCCGATCTGATGGACCTTCCTATTGCAGACCGATCTTTCACATGGACAAACCTCCGATAAAGATCGATCTTGGCTAGACTGGTCAGAGTTCTTGTCTCTTCGGCGTGGGAGACACACTTCCCATTGGCCATGTTGCGCTCTATCCCTAGACCAACTTCGGACAACTCACTGTTATGCTTGGACACTAGATATTTGATGGTCCCTAAAAGAAAGATATTTCGGTTTGATAAAATGTGGCTGGAAGATCCACATTGCAAAGACGTCATTAAGGAATCTTAGGATATGCCGGTCGTGCGAGGCGACACCACAGAGATTATATTTGCTAAGCTTAGATGCCTACGAAAATTGGTATGCAAGTGGGAACAACTGACCTTCAGCAACGTGCGAAATTCTAAGAAGAAGATCACAAAAGAGATGGATCTTTTTGAGAAATGCCAAGAGGATAGGGTTCTTTTGCAGGAAGAATCATGCAAGCTTCAGTTCTCAGGGCTCAGATCTTAGATATCTACAAAAAAGAAGTTATGTGGAATCAGCAGGCTAACCAGGGGATTATTATTAAGAATGAAAATCGTATTAAGGGTATTTTATTCGACCACTATAAAAATCTTCTTGGTTCTAAGGTTACTAATAGGTGGCCAGGGGTGATACGAGTTTTTTCTTTACAGGAGGGGGACGGGGAGGGGGAGGGGGAGGGGGAGGACACACTCAGGGATATCACCAATCCCTTTTCAGAAGAAGAAATCAAAGCGGCAGTCTGGCAATTAGGGGCTGACAAATCACCAATGCCGAACGTCTTCCCTATCTTCTTCTACCATACTTTTTGGGACATTATCAATCCAGAGGTTTGCAGACTATTGGAGGGTCTTCACGACGGGACTTTGCAGATGGAGAGGATTAATTATGCACATGTCGTGCTTGTCTCGAAGAAAGGGGACGCATTGAAGGTGGGGGCTTCTGGCTAATTAGCGTCCTGAATGCCTCAGTGAAAATCACTCCAAGATTCTAGCCAACATGTTTAGAGATGCAATCAGAGATAGGATTGAGGACCAACGGTTTGGATTTCTTAAAGATATACTAAAGTACCATTGATTCTATAGCTATGACTTAGGAGGTTATCCAGTTTACCAAGCGGAACAAGATGCTGGGTTTTATGTTGAAATTGGATTTCGAGAAGGCTTATGATACGGTAGATTGGGACTACATGGTGGAAACCTTGTGTGCTTCAGGTTTCAGCCCTGTTTGGATAGCTTGGATTAAGCTTTGTCTACGTTTAGCAAAGGCTTACTTCTACTCAATGGTACTCTTGAGCGGAAGATAGCTTGTAAGAGAGGGCTCAGATAGGGTGATCCCCTATCACCATTGATTTTTGTCTTGGTGGAAAACAACCTTCACTTCATGATTAAGAATTGCCGAGATAAGGGACTTATTAAGGGACTTGGTTGCCGAGATGACAGCAACACGTTTATCAATCTGCACTTTACGGATGACACCTTGATATTCGGGAGGGGGTATTTAGTGCAAGCTACGACCCTCAAATGGATTATTTGTTATGAGAGGTGGTCGGGTCTTAGCATCAATTACCACAAGAGCGCCCTGATATTCTTGGGGGATATAATGGGCAACAGCGAATTAATTTCACTTATATTTAACTGTCCCTGTCAAGACCTTACTGATTAGTTAT
Organism: Agave tequilana; assembly: GCA_038442645.1. Classification (NCBI taxonomy): domain Eukaryota; kingdom Viridiplantae; phylum Streptophyta; class Magnoliopsida; order Asparagales; family Asparagaceae; genus Agave; species Agave tequilana. Next base: position 21,471 of record JAVJIF010024879.1, on the reverse strand, counting down.
TTGGAACTGTCCCTAGCTTTAGGGAAAACCATGAAGCCTATGTGGTCTCTTGAGAAGGTTCAGAGAAGATTAGCGAGCTGGAGGGGTAGACTGCTATCTCTGAAAGGTAGAATCATTGTGAATAATGCAGCACTTTCTACTATTCCAACATACTTCTTGTCATACTTCTTACTCCCCAGATGGGTGGAGAGGAAGATCGACCCTCTTAGAAGAAATTTCTTGTGGAAGGGGACTAATAATAAAGGGAAGAGTTTTAGTCTCGTCAATTAGAAGCGAGTTTGCAATCGTAAGGAGAGTGGAGGTTTGGGGATCATCAACCTTAGAGACTTTAATACTGCTCTGCTCCTTAAATTGTGGTGGAAGTTATATCTAAACCCCAGGCGTAGGTGGGCTTCTCTTGTCGCGCATAGTTATCGTCCGGCGACAGGTTGGTGGTCGGACAGATGCATCAACAACTCCTCTTCTTCTCCCTTGTGGAAAGAAATGAGAGGCGTGAACGATATCTTCTTCCTTGCTCTTGCAATGGAAGTGAAAGATGGGAGAGGGATGAGATTTTGGGAAGATAAGTGGTGTTCACTGACCCCATTGAAGAATCTATTTCCGGATTTATATGTTGTTGCATAGGATCCTTGAGACCGGTGTCCTTACATTGGACGGGAAATGGTTGGAATGTTAAAGTGTCATTGCTTTATCAGGATGCTATTTTTGGCACTTGGAGGAAATTCTCGGACTACTTTCAGACCTTCAAACAAGACTAGTGGGTGGCAGAGATTGTCCTAGATGGGAGTGGGATGCAAATCATATCTTCTCAGTCAACAACACTCACAGGAGACTGAACGACAGCAATATTAGATGCCTTTTTGCTAAGATACTCTGGAAGATTAAGGCACTTTTGAAGGTTAGGGGTTTTCTTTAGTTAGTGATTAATTATGCTATCCTAACTTGGGATAATTTAAGGAAAAGGAACTGACAAGGGCCCAGCGAATACTGCCTGTGTCTGACGAATGAATCTATCGACACCTTTTCCTGGGGTGCTCTTATAGCGAGAATGTCTGGGAGCAATTGAGCAGAGAGTCAATTTGCGTATTCTGCAGCCGCCCTGCTCTCGAAGGATCTTTGGTCTGCTTGAAGAGTTAAAGCCTTTATTAAGATCGAAAGGGTGATCTGGGATTTAGTGGCTACTATCGTATTCTGGGGGCTTGGTGGGAAAAAAATAATAGAATATTTAATAACTTGATTAGGCCATCCGTTCACACTTTTCAAGCTTGTTTTGCTTTCATTACTGATTGGATCCATCTACTTTCTGGCAGAGCCTAAGAGTTCGCGCTTCAAGCCACGAGACAGATCCACTGTGATGGCTCCTTTATCAGTCAGTCAGAAGACTCAGGGGAGGGGAAGAGGAGATAGACTATGATGGCATGTGAGACATGTTTTCCTGGACCCTTGAATTTTGCCTTGCAGGGTGAAGTTAAAATCAATCATCGGTTTTACAGTCAACTAGTATTTTGTTATGCTACGATAGCTCGTCAGGCTTCGGTGGTTCTCTTCATGTTTTGTTATTTTTCGCTTGCACCTGTGTGTGCTACTTTATTTCATTGCACAAGAGGATTTTATTGCTTTGTTGTGATTGTTTGGCGTGTTTCCATTAAATTCTTATTAATGAAACGCAGGGACCTAGAGCTCACCGTTCTCTCTCTAAAAAAAGAACAAACAAACATCTATTGTGCTTCTAATGCCAACAATTCGCTAGATCTGTTGTGCTTTTATTGTTTCATTGTACAAACATCTAGTCGTGGTTCATCTACTAGAGATCGATTTTTTGATCGTGTCAGGATAATTCTTGAAAGTGTACTCATTACAATCGAACCACACGCTATTGACTGTTGTTGGGAGTTGCATGAAAAACCTTTCTGGCCTCCTCTGGCTGCTTATTTGTCTCGTACTACTAGATCATCTGTGCACATGACTCTAATACTCTTGATACTTTCGCTAAGGAATCTGTGACTCTATAAAAATTTGTGTGTGATTCTCTGATTCAAAAGATACATTTAGTCTCTAATTTAGACATGATTACATTGGCACATTAAGGTATTTCTTGATTAGCAAGTTCATCACCTTCCTCTTGGATCATTGATTCTAATGCGTCAACCCACATGACTGATAAATCTATAGTTTTTCTCACTTTTCATACAATACATCTGCCCTTTTTATAGTTTTTGTTGATTATAGTCGCAAATGTAGTACTGGCACAGTCAATCTCGTTCTCTCGCACTCACTGATGTTAATTATATTTCACATATTGTTTTTATTCTTATATCCGTGAGTCATTTGACCAGTGTTCTAAAACTTTTTCTCCTTTATCATGTACTGTTCAGGACCTTCAGATAGGTATAAGCAAGATGGTCTCTATTATTTTCAATATAATAATCAACTTAAAGTGGCCATCTCTGCTCTTGTATGAGATGACTCTGTGATCCAGTGGAACTTTTGTTTAGGTCATGCATCTTTAAATCCATTAAAACATTATTTTCTTCTGTTATGAATATCTCTAAATTACAGTATAAGTCGTGTCGGTTTGTTAAATTGCATAGAACTTTCTTTCCATGTAGAGTAGTTTATCGTTGTAATTTTCCATTTTAAGTTGCTCATACTGATAATTGGGGTCCCACTCGAGTTAAAAGTGTGTCTGATTTTTCTTATTTTGTAATTTTTATTGATGACTTCTCTTTATTTTTTTAAAATTTCATAAAGAGATTAGTACTCAACTTAATTATTCGCTTAAAATTTTCGATCTGATAATGCTCTTGAATATTTGAAAAATGCTCTTCAAGTTTATTCTATTTCTCATGGTATAATTCATCAAACTTCATTTACTCATACTCGTCAACAGAAAGGTATTGTTGAAAGAAAAAATTATCATTTACTTACATTGCAAGTATTTTTGGACTGACACAGTCCTTACTTCTTGTCACTTAATTAATAAAGTTTCTTCTTCAGTTTTAGATGGCAAAACACCTTTCTCAATTTTTTATCCTAAAAAACAATTGTCTGAATTATCTCTAAAAGTTTTTGGGGGTGTGTTTTGTTCAAATTCTCGAAAAAAGGACATAATAAGTTAGATCCTCAACAATTCAGTGTGTATTTTGGAAATTCTTGGACACAAAAAATATCATTGCTTGAATCTCGTCAACAGGAAGCATGTGATTTCTGCAGATGTCATTTTTTTAGAACAAATCTTATTTTTCTGCCTCTATAAGTTCCACTATAAAACCTTCGACCACTCATGTTACTCTTTTTATACCACTAGAAGACTCATTCCACTTCAAGTTTATCAACAGCACATGAAGATTACTACTGATATTGACATCTTACCCCTTATTAGTCAACTGCTTTCAATGAAGTATCTGAGCTTCTCATAACTCTTCGAAAAGGTACTTGTTTTTTGCACTCTAGATCCTATAGATAAAGTGTTATCTTTCTCTCATTTATTTTCTATAAACTTTAGTTTGGCAATCAAAATTTCTTATGTAACTCTCCAAAAATTATATCATGATGCTATGTTGGATCCTGAATGAAAAAGTGCTATAGATGAAGAGATAATTGTTTTTCGTGCTAATGAGATATGAGAATTAAATTTTTTACCACTAAAAAAATAAATTGTTGGTTGTTGATGGATATACACTATTAAATTTCTCCCTGATGGACAAATTGAGCATTTGAAGGCACGGTTGGTTGTCATGGGCTATACACAGACTTATAGTGTTGATTATTTTGAGATTCTCTCTAGTATCTCATATGCATTATGTTCGTATTCTTTTATCAGTTGTGTTAGTGAAGAAATAGCCTTTATATCGATTAGATATTAAAAACACATTTTTACATGAAAATTTTCAAGAGGTTTATATGTTTCAACCCTCAGTTATGAGGTTCAGGGGAGACAGAATTTGGAAATTCAAAAAGAAATTTATGATTTGAAGCAATCTCTACGAGTATGGTTTGACAAATTCAGTACTGTTGTTGCACACTATGGATTGAGATGAAACTCCTCTAATCACTCTATATTTTTATGATGTTCTTTTTTTGGCATTATTATTTTTGCAATTTATGTTGATGATATTGTCATCATTGGAGATGATCATCACAGTATTATTCAGTTGAAAACTTAATTGAGTTCTTATTTTTATATAAAATATTAGTGGCATAGCCAGGATTTCAAAATCGGAGGGAGGGGGTCAAAAAATGATATTTAGTAATATGAAAATGTAAATGATAAATAACAATAGTACTTAGAGTAATTCATTTGTGTATAAGCAAATAATTAAGTTCAATTAAAATTATTCTTCAAAATGAAAGAATTTCAACGGATACTAACCCTTTCTTGTAGATGATCAAAGGAAGATATTCTAGAAGTATTAAACTACTCCAATTTGCAATTTCCTACAAAAATTAAAGAAAAGGTTTAATACAAATTTCTAAAAAAATAATTAAAAAGAAAGAGAAAATAGGGGGGGGGGGGGGGGGGGGGGGGGGAGAGATAGTTCTATTCCTTTATGAGTTTAATTCAAGGGCTTGTGTCTGAAATTCCTGCTAACCTTTTATGAGTTTACTAGTCTAAAGGCATATATGATGAATACATAAAAATCTCTAATTTCCCATTTTGATAGCTCATTAATATAAAGGTAATTTTTGTATAATTACTTGTGATCCTATGCTAAAATGAATATAATATTTCCATCTCAATCATGAGCTAGAGCACTCAATTCATTTAGGAATAACTAAACGCAAAGAGGATGTCACAAGATCGCTAAAATTCTTTAACTTATATCAAGCCTTTAGGTTTGTAAGATTGATTTTAAGGTTCCATCATTCTTAAAAAATTGAAATACAATATTGGTTTTCAGAATATAAGTAATTTTCAGAGGTAGAAAGCATGATCGAGAATACATAGCTCAATTCATAAGCACATAACTAAACACACACAAAGTCCAACATAATTGTAGTGTACATAAGAAAATTTTCATGCAAGATTCTTAAATAACTGGGTTAATCGTTAACATTTGAAATTCCTATAACTACTATAACAAAAAAAATTCTCCTTGTTCTACAACAATTGGCATCACATTAATTTCCATCTTTTGTTGAAGAAATGATCTCACATGAAAGCTTACAAATTTCAAACGAAACGACTCCATGTTCTAGTTTCGTGTAGAAATGAGCAAATTAATCTCTATACACAACACTAACTGACTTCCAATGAAAGAAGTGAATTTAATCTTTCACCATATTTTCATTGGGTACGAAACGAGCGAGTATGGCTATCAGTTCTAGGATCTGGAGAACTGAAAGATCTTTAGACATAAAGATATGGTATTCAATGAAAAGAAGGTGTCTGAGGATTTGCTAGCGGAGAGGAGCACTTCGGAGAAAGATCTCAGAGTGGCACCTCGGAGTACTTCAGAGCAGCAAAGCAGTGCTACAGATTCAGAGTTTCTTGAACTTAAAGAAACTCCCTATAGAGAAGAATCGAAGCATTCAAGAAGGGAATGAGGAATCTCGAGTAGAGCCTCCGATTCCCCCAACCGGATGCGAGGTGATCGACTAAGCAGACCAAAGCTTCAGAGAGATACTCTCCTTCCTTCTACTGTCTATTGTTGATCGATAGTGGTGAACCAGAGTGTTATGATGAGGCCTTACAATTTGAAGCCAAGGACAAATGGGAGCTTGCTATGGATGAGAGATAGAGTCTCTCATGAAGAACCAACCAAACATGGGATTTAGTTGAGCTGCCAAAGATAAGAAAGCTCTTGATAACAAATAGGTTTATCAATTGAAGAAAAAGAATGACGACACCAAGAGCTACAGACGAGATTGATTGTGAAGGAATTTCAACAGTGAGAAGGTATTAATTTTACAGAGATTTCTCTCCTGTTGTAAAGTTAACTACTATTAGATCTATCTTGCGCATTGTGGCAGCAGAAGATTTACATTTAGAATAGCTGGATGTTAAAACTGTGTTCTTCATAGTGATTTGGATAAGGACATTTATGGTGCAGTGATGGGACATCAAGACACGTGTATTGCACATGCATCACTGTAATATCCCTAATCTAAAATACTGTATTTTTTCTGAAGTAATTATTTTATTTTACTGATCATTTATTATTATTTATTAACTTAATTTATAGTACAAATTATTTTAAGACAGTAAATGTTATTTTGGCCTTATATTTATATTTAGCATTATTAAGTATTATCATTTTAATTACTAGCTAGTATTTTTCCCATTACTATATTCTAATTATTATAATTATAGTTTCTATTATTGTTAATATTGATATTGATATTATCCTTATTGTTATTGTATTGCTTTAGTTTTATTATTAATAGTAGTATTTTTACCAAGTATTAGTAGATAATATTTTAGTTGTTGATAATTATTATTATTATTATTACTACTATCGCTTTTTAATTATTAGTATTATTATTATTCATATCTTTTCCTTTTCCTAACCCATAACCCATTACCATTGAGATCCTACCCATTAACACGAAGTCCACCAACCCAATAATTTACAGCCCAAAACCCAATCCTAATCCTAATTCAAATCCTATCTTATCAAACATTTTCACAAATCTTAACTAATCCTAATTTAAATCCTAACTACTCAATCAAACAGTTTGAACCCTACTGAAATTCTGATTTCTAAAATCCCTAATAATCTATATAAAACCTGCACTACTTCTTTTTCTATCTCCAAAGAAAGAAAAATCATGACCCAACTCTCCCCACCTCCTTCTTTCTTTTCTCCTCAAGCGAAGTATGAACAAAAGGGATCTTGAAGTGCAGAGATTGAGGAATATGCTAGGGGAGATCAAAACTAAGTTAGTAATTTATCTTATCACAATTTATTTGACAATTATTAAAATCATACACATACTATGATCTCCATAAATAATTTTATACATAAAAACCCAATCTAAAATCTAACTAAAATACATGTGAAGATATACCAACTCATAATTTTAATTTATATATTTTTTCAGAATTTTTAACAAAAGATTTTAAAAAAAAAAGAGATTTCAAAAAAGAAAAAAGAAAGAGAGGCAGCAGCCTGGCCTGAGCATGGCTGAGCCCAGGACAAGCCTGGCCGGCCCTGCCTGGCCTGGGCAGGGCCTGGGCAAGCCAGGCCCTGCTGGGCCGTGTAGCACAAGGCGCCAGGCCCTGTGCTGCCATGCGCAAAAAAAAAATAAATTACAGGCAGGACCAGACCCGGCCTGGCCTAGGCTGGCCTGGCCCAGGCCTGGCCGGGCCGTACAGGGAGCCCAGAGGGAGGGGAAAAAAGAAGAAAGAAAAGGAAGAGAAAAAGGAAAGAATTACATATTAAAATAATTAATTAAAAATCTCAAAAAAATAGAGAAAAATATAAATGATAGTACAATAGTTCTACTTTATATGATAAAAATTTAGACTAATACAAATATAAATTAAAACCACCCACTTTAAAGCCATTTTCCTTAATGATAAATTCAGACCCGTTAAATATTTTAATAGTTTAAAGCCTATTAAAAATCTAACAAAAATTAGAAATTGGTTTAAATTAAACCTACTAAATTCTTCAGACCCAAAGGATCATATTCCAACCCCAAACCAATTAATCAAGAATAAACTCCTTAAAACTCCCAAGTAAAACATCCTTTTAAAAATTCTAACAATTTATATTGTAATAAACCATGTAGATTTATCGGTGCCTTATGATTTTAGTACTTTGGACTTGATATCAAGTTCAAGTGAGTATTTCTCTTCTTTGTGTAATTTTATTTAATTTTATCGTGAGTGTTCTTTTCTCCCTTCAGTTAAATAAGAATTTTGTAATAAATAATTTTATATTATTGTGTAATTATGTTACTAAAATTTACTGAGACGATACTTGTGAGTACTTGCTCTTGTATTATTTCCTCAATCACTATTGTTAGATATATATATGTATGTATGTATATGTGTGTGTGTGTGTGTGTGGTATATATGTTACTTTCTTTATTTCATGTGATCATCTGCTTTATTTTACCGGTATGAGTACCTGTATCATTTTATGTGATCATCTGACTTATTTTACTAGTATGATTACATGCATTCTTTCATGAGACATCGATAAAAGCTCATCTTATTTAGTTAGTTCATATGAGTATTTACCAATATTATTGCATGTGTGGAAGATTATTACTTTTGATTCTAGGCAATTTGTCGTACACCTTAGACTGTGATTTGAATTGATCTTGAGATTGGCCTGATTCATATTTATAGATTTATTTGAGGTATTCTCGGACATTTATTTTTGATGATATTTCTGACGGGAATTCATTTGGACAATGAGGACGAATTAAATAAGATGTTATCTTAAAATTGATTTATCTTGATGATTAGATTTATATATGGTCCTAGAGTTCAACTTGAGATTTACATGGTATCTTGATTCATATTTAGATGAGATCAATAATAGTTGGATTCTAATCATATAGGAGAATGCCTTACCTTGATTTTGATCTATCACATAATACTGGTTGTGCATTATTAGTTGCAAGTATTTATTTGGATATATTTACTGATATATCTGAATAATGATGATTATTAATATCGAGGTTTGAGTATAGAGACTTTATAGATTTCATGTAGCTTGAGGATGTCTCACTTCTTAGTTATTATCTTAATTGGGATTGAAACTATTGGTGATGTAACTTAAGCTATAATTATATTTAGATCTTAGATTGAACTGGTTCATGATGGTAGTTATATTAGTGATATCTGAGTGACATTATTAGTAGATTTGAGTATTCTTATTGATGGTAAAACAGGTGAGAATGTGGTTAGATATTGATGATTGATTAATTTGAAGATTTTTTATTAAAAGAACGAGATGTTGGACTTGGATTTCTTAGTAGATTCGATTGAGTTGGAGTTGACCTTGGGTTGAGGAGTAGACGTAGAGTGGTTTGACCTGACCTGGTGGCATGTATATGCATAAATGACTAGTTACTTGGATTTCTAGATCTTGTGTTTTACTTAATAGAAGTGAGAGTGTATGATGGTCTTAATTAAGATTGGATAGTATGATTAGTTGGATATAGGTGAGTATGTATTTTATATATTGGGACTTGAATATATGATGACTTTGAGGATCTGAGTTGATTAAATATTTTGCCCGAATTATTCTATTCATGCCAGCAGGTCATTACTTATTCTGAATATCATGATTTACCTGAAAAACTTGACTAATTATACATGATATTTACCTGATAACTATAACGTCCATGTTACCATAATTGCTGGGAAAATATTGTTACGGTAACAACATCCTCATGTTATACTTGTTACATATCCTGTTATACCGGTATCCTGTTTACTGACATTATATATTCTGTTATACCGGTATCTTGATTGCACATATTGACGTTGTTACCCACCGAGTATCCCAGTGATCTACATAACATGTACATTAAATAATCTTGATAATCTAAATAACCTGATATTAAACAACTTACATTGAGATTGGGGAGATTGATGGAAGAGACATCGTCTATATTTTAGGTGGACCTAGGATATAGGTTGCACAGTCGAAAGAGGATTCCACTGCAGGGTTCCCGTGGGGTGATTGGTACCCCGTCCTGCTCTTTTTCCTGTTATATACATGTTCCTGACTATCTAGCGGCAGGACCTGGTTCTGCGCCAGTAGTCTGGGCCGTGGTCCTGGGTATGTACGAGACCCACCTAAAGCATGGACAATGTCTCCAACCGATCAGTTTTAATAACTTAGGACCCTGATTGACATGTGTGATAGGCGTAGTATGGGATGCGTCTATTACAGGTGGTAATTAGTGTTCGCTGACATAATAATAATAAACTGTTCATAATGTACTATAATGATTGTCTTTGCCTGATACATGTATGTATGTTGAACACCTGATGTTACAACTGACCTGATTGGATATCTGACTCTAGTACTGACTTACTCTACCCGCTGGATATATAGATCGTTATAGATACTTGATTGAATACCTGACTGGACATATACTCTACTGTGTGCTATTCACATTACTGTTTATTTACTGTATTCATGCCATTTCTAATTGCAGTACATATATGTTCTTTATCTGCTCATTTATATGCATGTGCAGCTTTCCAGTTTATTCTCACACATTCACTAGGAGTTCTGAATCCCTGAATTTGCCTATCCAGATTTTGGCCATTTTTGTGATCAGGTCTTTGGAGAGGGTCACAAGCATCTTGAGGAGGCAAAGTTCTCTCTTACTCGATCATCTTTTCTCAGTATTTTCTGTCTCTTCTTTATTTCATCGCTTTCATGATTTTATACATTGGATACATGCTTATTCTATTTCTTTTCATATGTCATCATGTGTGGATGTTTATATGTGACATTGCAGTGATATTGATTTACTATAGTTATTATATAGCATATTCAGGTTACTTTTAAGCTCAGCGTATATGTGTGGGGCATTTTTCTCGCGTATATACGTCGCCGACTCTCGTCGCGACTCCGTTTTCATGTATTTTGGGAAAATGGGCGTGACAATCACCGGTGGAGAAGACACCTTGTTCCAGTTTCCCTGTAGTAATAGAATTCTATGTAATTTTAGTTTATTTATTTGGGGTTATATTTTATTAGGAGTATAGTTTCTTTGCTTTAAAATTGTAATTCTATTTTAATTAAGAGTTTTAGCCTAAGTTGTATTCAATTTTGTACAAACCTATAAAAGACCTCTTATATCAATTAATAAAAGCAATGAATTATCATGAAAGTTTTTCTCAAATTTGTGTGAGTTGTGATCTCTCTCAAATCTCTCTCTTTGTGTGTGAAGCCCTGAAGAAATCTTAAATTAGTGGTGTGAAGCTCTAACTAGCTTATTCCCTTCCCTACATCTCTCTTCTTTACCTATTCAGAATTCTATTTCTAAAAAATATTCTAGAAAAATAGAATAAAAGATTTCTTTTCTCCTCTCTTTTCTTTTTCTCTCTTTCCCTTCCCTATGTGACAAAGAAAACTCAAAACAAACAACTACAGTATCGGACCCCTGACAACTACAGTGTACCCGCATGCTACAGTAACCTGATTTCTGTGCTACAATAACAAACAAAACAGACCCGTTAGTGCACCGTTTTGATTTCAGGTCGTAACTTTAACATTCGATCTCCAATTCAGACGATTTTTGGGTCGTTGTGTTCGTGACAATGAGAACTACGCACCAACATAAATTACATAATGCTAAGATCTGATGTGATTCTCAGTAGGTACACTCATATCCTAATCAATTATTTTGAGTCTGATAATTAATCTCTGATATTTTATCGATTTAACTATTGTCTACCAAAAGTGAGATTATGTGTATCTGCTTGTCTTTGAATTAAGTAGCTTTAGTTATGGTTATAGAATCTTTGCCACATAATATGTTATCTTTAGTCATTTCTTGATTGAATTGGATTTGTTTGCACATGTTATTTTGTTACATCTATCCGCTTTACTAGTTTTTAATCTTTTCCTCCCAACGATCATGTCATGTTGGTGAAGCATGATTGAGTATTTTATTACTGATTTCATATACACATATACGTTTCACATCATGCAGCCACATGGATATATCATATCGGGTGAGGAGCATCTAGTTTGTACGCTAAAAAAAAAAATTATGACTTGAAACAAGCTCCTGGCAATGGTATTTGAAGTTTGACAAATTATGGCTAATAGTGGTTACATGAGACTGAAAGTTGATCATTGTTGCTATTTCAAGTACTTTGAGAATTCTTACATCATACTACTTTGTATGTAGTTGACATACTAGTTGCTGGATCAAGCATGAAGGAAATTGTTAATCTTAAAACCTAGTTGGCAATGAAATTTCATAGAAGGATTTGGTTCTCGTGAAGAAGATACTTTGAATGAGGATCAGCAGAGAGAGAGAGAGAGAAGAAGAAAACTGTTAAAGTTGTCACCAGCTGAGTACATTGAGAAGGTGTTAAGGAGGTTTAACATAGTGAATGCTAAACCTGTAAACGTCCCGCTAGGTGGTCACATTAAGCCTTCAAAGGCACAAGAACCAAAGACTGATAATGAGAAGACTCTCATGTCAAAGGTTCCTTATGCATCAGTTGTGGGCAATTTGATGTATTCTATGGCCTATACAAGGCCAGATATTACTCAAGCAGTGAGAGTTGTTAGTAGATACATGAGTAATCCTGGTAAAATGTATTGGAGAGCAGTTAAGTGGATCATGAGATATCTGAAAGGGAGTTTAGATATGACTTTGTTCTATGGAGGCACATACATTTGTTTGCATGGATATGTTGATTCTGACTTTGCGGGTGATGTAGACAATTGAAAAAGTACCACTGGTTATATCTTCACACTGGAAAGTGGAGTAGTAAGCTGGGTGTCAGGACTATAAAAGATAGTTGCTTTGTCACGATAGAGGTTGAAAAAGTTGCAGTGACAAAAGCTTGCAAGGAGATGATATGACTAAAGAATTTTATGAAAGAGCTTGACAAGGAGCAGGTGTGCTCCCCACTACACAATGATATTCAGAGTGCTATAGATTTTGCCAATAATCCAGTCCATAACGATAGACCAAATATATTGATGTGTAGTACCACTTCATTCACATATTTTTGAAAGATGGTGTGTTCTCACTAAAGAAGATACACACAAGACATATTCTTGCAGATATGTTCACCAAGATGATCACAGTAGAGAAGCTGAAAACTTGTTCGGGTTCTGTGGGTCTTAAAGACCGAGGATCCGAAGTTGAATTATATCAAATTCATTGTGTTGAGAGTTGGTGGAGTACGAGAGAGAGATAAAAAGCCACTGATGTGTCAATCATCAGTCTCTAAGTGGGAGATTGTTAAGTTGTGGAGCCTGATTATTGCCTTCACGGATTGTTGCCCTGCACAGAGTTATTCGCAGATCGACTTGCACGATCAGGTTGCTGCGGGGGTTTGAAGGGGGGAGGGGGAGCCCCCAAAAGCTAAATTACACTGTGAAGTCCTTTGAAGACTTAGAGCAAAAGCGTAGCGCTCCCAGAGAGAGGTTGGGCGAGTTCAGAGTTTCATGTTACGGACAATGTAGAGTAGCAGCATAGCATCACTCCGGAGGAGCACTCCGAAGCGATAGTGCAGAGTAGTGTCTCAAAGGTACATAGTGGCAAAGCGATCCAGCCTGAAAACTTCGCGACCCGTGAAACTCAGTGAACGTGTAAAGGAGAGTTTGGAGAGTTCATAACTTGTAACCCTAGTTTTTTCTATAAAAGGAGATGTGTCATGATTAGGGCGATGAGGAAGAGCAAAGGAGTGTATGCCATTATAAATACAAAGCGGCTGTGAGATTCTTTCTTTCTTTCTGTAATCTCTCTCAAATATAGTGGATTTGCGTGTGGCTCCGTGGTTTTCCCTATTTGAGTTTTCCTGTTCTTGTTTATGCGCTTGATTTGTGTTTTTTCTTCTTCTCCAATCGTCTTCCATCCCACCAATAATATGCAGCAACACGTGCTTATTTGGAAACACGATACGGGGACGTCACTGCGACGTATATACGCAGGTCAGAAAGTGCCCCCACGTATATACGCTAAGCATTAAGTACAACAAGGATCAGAGTACAACAAAGCGTGGTATTCATTCATATGCCAACTTAAAAGTACAAATACAAAGCTATCACAGGATATGATAAAATATTACACATTACATATGTCTTTTATCACAACCAAGTCCAAAAGTACAATATACAATAAGGACACAAAAGGCTCACGAGTTAGATGAAGACCCTGTGAGTCAAAGAGAGAAGTTTGGCACGAAAGAACAGGAACTAGTCTGTCTGCTCACTAAGAAAAGCTTGATCCTCTGTGGATGGTTCCACTTCGATCCAAGCTTCGGAACCTGAACATACAAATCCAAGGGAGTCAGGACCTCCCAACAATGAACAGGCTACAGCCAAATGGCTAAGAGACAAGAGTAGGAAGGTTAGAACACAAGTATAACGGGTATGAACAAGTAAAACATAATATCCATAAAACAGGAAATCCAGGTAAAGTTGATTCAAGCAAGATTGATTGTATACGCTTAAGTCACGGTCCCATGGGGCTAGTACATCGAAGGAATAATCCAAACAAGGAAACCCTCATCTATATACTTTTATCTCATGCCACCGAAATCCAAGCGTATAGAATCAGAATTTCAAATCACACGATAATCATAACAGGATTACATGACAAAAATAACAGAAGAACATAATAGGAATCATGACAGGGATCACTGTAGGAATCGTAACATAACAGGTATCTATTATTATTATTACTCGTCTGACCATATATCTAGGTATGTGTTTTGGTATATATCCCAACACACGTACATCCATATATAAGAAAGTCGAGGGTTGTTACCGGAAGTAGATGGAGAACTGATAGAGCTTCTTATAGTAGTTCCCATACACCTGGGACCAGCTTGAGGCCCTAAGTCCCCTAACACGAATCTCCTGTGGGCCCTGAGTCCCACTAACACGTACCGCCAATATTTTATTCCATCACTATAAGCAAGGTATCATTCCGGCATCCATCACTTCCTCCCATTCCCCATAAAAGTTGCCTTTTTTTTTATGGTTTTTAACATAATTATCAGATTACGGAAACGAGCAGGATCATAACTGGAATACATAACAAGAATCATAACTGGAATCATAACAGGAGATCAGATACTACATTCCCGTTATCGTGATAATTATAAGAATCAAGTGTATCATGCTTGGTGTCAAGAGATAGCATGATAAGTGGTGATATACATCAAGTAACAAGTCACTAAGTACTATATACAAACACATGAATCAAGCATAAGATCCAATATTCAGAAAAGAAATCAACTACAACAGACAGCCAAAGTTAGTCGACTAGGTGGAAGAGTAGTCGACTAATAGTGGACTCAAGTCGACTAACAGTCTGGTCTAGTCGACTAAAACTGGGTTCCAGAGAGTTGGGTTTCTGATTCAGGAAAAGTTAGTCGACTATGGTGGAAAGGGTAGTCGACTAACAATGATCTATAGTCGACTAATAGTTAAGGTAAGTCGACTAACAGTGATTTTCAGAGAGTTGGGGTTTATTTTCAGGGAAAGTTAGTCGACTAATAATCAAGATAAGTCGACTAAAACTGTGTTCCAGAAAAGGTTACGTTTCAAATAGAGATCTCTAGTCGATTAATCCCTAGGTCAAGTCGACTAATCGTCGTCTGGAAACAGGGTACAGAACAGAATTTGATGGTTGAATTTGAAGGCAAAAAGCATGATTTCGAAGGCACAAGTGTACATGAGTTGTAAACACAAGTATACTAAAAAGTTTACAAGTCTTGGTGAGTAAAAATACTCACTTAGATCGGTTACTTGAAGCTTTACGAGTTCAGAAGGATCGCGGTCGACAATTATCACCAACTTGATCCTCAACGATATAGCCGACAAAGAAAGCTACGATCCCAATTCCAAAGTAGTGGTTGAAGTGGAGATGAAAAATCCTTGGTGATATTTTGGAGTTGGTAGTTGAGGTTGAGATGAAAGAGAATTTGGTGAAGGCAATTCTTGGTGAAAAGAAGTAAAAAGAAATAGAAATGAAAAAGGAAAAGTTTATATAGGTTTTAGATTTTGTAAAGGAGGTGTAAATAAAGTAGAAGAGAGGGGGTTTTTGCAAATAGGAGAGGATGAGGTGTCCCTCTTTGGCCACTTGGCCGGCCATGGAAGAGAGAGAGAAAGAGTGGCATTAATGTGGAAGTGTGTGGAAGTTGAAATTTTGGAAAAGATTGGAATTTGGAAAAAAAGGAAAAGCTTGTGGCTTGTGGAGGAAGGAAAGAAATAAAGGAAAGGGAAAAAGAAAAGAATTTAAGAAGGAGAAGATATTTTCTTTGGCTTGGAAAATGAAATTATTGAAAGGACAATTTCCCGGGTTTAAGTCGAAGATGCGGAAAACATTTCGGAAAATACCGAAATCGTCCCGAAATCAAGTATCTTGGAACGACTCGTAAAATTTACAAAAATCAATAATAATATTTTAAGACTCATGGTGAAATTCGTTTGGAGAAATAATTTATAGTTTTAAAACTAAAAATCCCGGAATCAGTTAGCTACCGACTCCGGTGGAATTTTCATAAAATCATAAAATTCCCAGAAAAAGTATTTAGGTAAGAAATGTGATTTAAGAGAAAATGTCTAAAGGTCCATCTAGAAATTCCAAGCTGTTTGCAAATTAAAAATCCGGGAATCGGTCAGCAGCACTGGTCGACACGGTTTTGAAGATTTTCATTTTAATTCAGGAAAAATCCAGAAAATCATAGAAAATCTAATATATTGGAAAATAATATTTGAAACTAAAATCGGTCAAATACAGAAAGTCAATTGAAAAATACGATCGAAAATCTGAATACGCAACTAAGTACGTATTCTGGAAGCGGGGTATTACAATATTGATACCAATTTAAAAACTAATGCATAAGCTTGAAAAATAAGATTTGAATTTAGCTTAGCATTAATAACCTTTGTGCTTTAAATATGTAAGACAGTTTTAACTAGGCACAAATATCAATATATGTATGAAAAGGGAATACCAATAGAAATTGATATAATTGAATTTGAAAGCATACATACATATAATCAAAACATGAGTATATATAAAAAGAATAATCATATTGATACCAATTGAAATGATCAATGATACCAATTGACATAAGGTAAGTTCAAGTGTATATCTCATTGTATAATCTACCACAAAATTTTTTTTTTAAAAAAAAATTATATTTCAAGGTATATGTATGTTTTGACAACACAAGAAGTATACACACATATCCCAAAACACAATTGAGTCCATATATATAGATTTGCATAAAAGGCAAATGACTCAAAAGGTATACATGTATATCTTAAAGTTTGGCAAAATACACATATACATGAAATGAAAACACATGATCATAAATCAAATCCAAGAAGTGGGAATACAAGTTTAAAAATGTATGTATCATCAAAACCAAGCAATACAAGCACATTTCATGGGTTCAAATAAGCATTCAAGCACAAATATAAATAGATTTATTTGTGGCCCACGATATGTACAAGTATAAATCCTAGTGTTGACAAAAACTAACATATAAACTAATATTCAAATCATGAAGCATCAAATAAATTTGAGAACACAAAAGAATTTATGATTGAAGAATCGTAAGATCATGTGTATGTCTCATAAACTAATTTGAAGAACAAATATCTAGTTTAAATAGATTTTGACAAACTAGTTAAAAATCCTTCAAATACATCAAATCATAGTTTTTCATGAATTATACTAAGTACATAAAAATTCAAGCACTCATAGTCCATAAAGCTCAAAATTATCTTGAAAAATAAAAGATGAGTGTTCAAAGGTTATGTAAATGGCATTTTCATGAAAATAGACAATGAAACTCAATCAAACATGAATCTCATTTATAGACAAGACATGAAATTTTATTTTCATTAAAAACAAATCATGAAAATTTTATTTTTCATCTTAAAGTAAGCTTCAAGGTATATGTATGATTTATCCAATCCTAACAATACGCATACATATCTCAAATATAAAAAGAGTCTATTAAAGGTATTTGCATGAAAGCAAAAGACTCACGGGTATACATGTATATTTTATTAGATTTGAATTAATAATACATATACATGAAGTAAAACATAAGAATAGGCAAAAAATGTATAAAAGAGAATCATCAAAACTGGTCTATACATATGCATATAGTGGATACAAATGAGCATGAAGTTCAAATATATATGAGTCAATTGTAGTTCACTATTCATATATGTATAAATGTAAGTTTGACACATTCTACATCTAAGCATGTAAATACCACATAAAGCACACAAAAATATGAACATGCTATATGATATATGAAATTAAAAGCATGTACATAAAAGTAGGAGTTTAGAGATTGTTACCAATTCCAAAGCTCCTAACATGGTGGTTGTCCCACCAAAGCTCCTTGATAGTGATGCATCCCAAAAGTATGTCCATCATGTCCAAGTGCATCCACTACCAAGGCACCAATCCTCTCACGTCTTGTGAGAGCCCTCACCTACATCAAAAGCAAAAGGTGGGGGTTTTGGTACCCATATTTTCTTGGGTCCTTGGGGGTTAGTCTTGTAAGGAACCCAAAATCTTTTATTAGCAAAATTACAATGATTTAACCTATCATAATAAAATTTTGCTAAATGGCCTTTGCGGCCACAATGTGTACATACGTACACCTTAGTATGCTTATGTGAGTGTGTATGATCATGGTGTGCAACATAAGCATGATGATGTGCATGAAAGGATGAAGTTTGTTTCTTTGAAAACATAGACTCCAATCTAGTATGATTGAATGCACAAGAGTTCAAGGTTGAACTCAAATCATTAATTTTATCTTTCAAAACATTAATCTCACTAGTGGTGGCATGTAAAGCATGGTGAGATATAGAATCATTTTCTTTTTCTTTTTACAAACATCTTCTTTTCTTTTTCACAAAATTTTCTTTTCAAAGACTTATTTTCTTGAAAAACAACTTCCTTTTGTTTTCCACCAAATCAACTTTATTTTCAAAATAGTGTTTCCTTCACAAAGATTATTTAATTTGGTCATCAAGGAAACATTTTCATCTTTCAAATCTTCTTTTTCTTTTTCTAAGCATGCAATCTTGTTTGCTAATGAATCTTTTTCTTTAAGCATGCAATCAAAATTCTTTTTCAAATTTTTGTTATCTTTTTCTAAACATGCAATGTTACTTCTAAATGAATCATGTTCTTTATGCATGCAAGTAATGTTCTTTTTCAAATTTTTATTTCTTTCTTAATCATGTCATATTTTTCAAGCAATAGATGACAAAAAGTAGATAGCTCATCATATGACATGTCCTCATCCTCGGATTCGGTAGTTACCTCAAGGGGGTTATCCCCTTGGACCATGTAGCAAAAGTTGGAGGTGTTGCTTCCAACGTCCGAATCGCTCCCGGCATAGTATAGATCCTTTTCGCCAAGGGAGGGAGGTGATGATGTTCCAAACTACAAAAGCCGAATCAATGTTAGCAACCCTAAATAAGTAATCATCATTTAGGGTACTCTTCAAAGCATGTAGGGCTTTTGCATTAGCCTCAAAATTCTTACCATCTAAACAATATGCATTATTAGTTGTGGCAAGATAAACATGAATGCCTAAGGCTTTGAGGTACAAAGACATCTTAACCTTCCAAATTTGGATGTTAAGAATGTCAAAGGTGGGTGGTGACATGAAGTCCATAGTGTGTGTACAAAATATTGTGATTAGCCTAAAATGAGGATATTTAACTCTAGGTTGTTAGACCCAAATCAGAGTACCAAGCTCTGATACCAATTGTAAGTTCACCTAGAAGGGGGGTGGGTGAATAGGTGATGGCTAATCTAATGGTCACATAATGCCTAATAATGATGCGGAAGCTAAAAACAATTATGACCTAATTAAAATTTTTACACTAAACACCACGTATAACACAGGAGTGTTGCCGAATTCCCCGTGAAGGGCTCTGGACAAACTCCTCTAGATTCCCCTTGAATGGGTTGAGGTGCCGCGTTGGCTCTCTTGGTTGAATACAAGTGTTAGCAAACAATCCCAAGCAAGTATATCAATTTAAGCACAAAAGTATATCATGCATATAAAGATGAACAATAAAGGAATGCAAGATATAAACAAGTAAGGGAGAGAGAGAGAAAAGGCAATCACAAACACAAGGGATTGTTTCGAGGTTCGAGCACACTTGCTCTACATCCCCGCCTTCGACACACGAAGGATTTCCACTATGCAAGATCCCAATGGATCTCTCCTCGGTGCCGCAACACCTACAAGCCCTCGGACTCCCTAGTCCCGTACACACGCAAGCTCACTAGCTCGCCGAGGCCGCACCTCAAACCACCGAGTTCACACAAGAACTCTAAACCACCACGAGCACACTTGCCCGTTTCCTCAAAGTACAAGAATGAAATCTCTTGGTGATCTAAACACTTGATCATTAATAAAAGCTCTCACTACAACACTCCTAAGGATTGAATAATCAATGGATGCTCAAGTGTTTGTGTGAGAAAAAATAGGAAGAGAATGGTGGAGGAAAACTCAAAGAATCACTTTAACACTCTTGATAAAATCTTCCCTTAGATAGGAATTATTTGCTCTCAAATTTGTGGAGAAAACCCTTTTAAAAGAATGGGAAAAACTGGCTCAAAGCTCTCTAAAATCTTGTTACAAAACAATGACCAAACCCCCAAATATATAGGCTGTCAAAAACTAGCCGTTGGGGTCTGTCAGGCCTGCCGGTCGACCCGGTCGGTCGACCGCCAACGGTCAGAAATCCGACCGTTGGAGCCACGGTCGACCGCCCGGGTCGACCGAGCCACTGGAGCAGAGAGTCGAACTCTCTGTCGGTCGACCCGTACGGTCGGCCGAAATTTCCAGAGAGCAGAGCTCTCTGAAGCGGTCGACGTACGGTCGGCCGTCCTCCAGTGCACAAAGGCGTGCACGTCTGTGCACGTCGGTCGACCGAGCCGGTCGACCGAGCCGGTCGACCGACTTCAGGGTTAGTAGACTATAAAGGTAGCAAGTCGACTAGCTGAAGCCTGAAAACAGATTTTCTGGGATTTAAAACTAAGTCTTTTGGTTCACATAAAATCCCATAAATACATAGAAATTCTACAAAAATAGTTTTACTAATATACTATGATATACAAACATGCTTGCACAAAATCAAGGCATGTTATAAATGATTGGACTATTTTTTAACTTAGAAATATTTGGCTCATGATAAAAACTGTTTTTCCAAAACAATATTTTCCAAAAACATGTTTTCCAAATCTTCATCAAATACAAAAACAAGATATACTTTTAAAGCATAGTGTGTATGGATATGATCCACTACACAATTAAGATGAAATATCTATATTTTGACAATAAGCATAAACTTGATTTTGGTTGAAAGATGTAAACATGAATACCAAAAACCAAACATGTATTTTTCTAAAAGAAAATCTTTTGTAAAAACAAAACTATCAAGAGTGTGTGAGTGATAAATATATGAGCAATCCACAAACTATTCTATCCATTACATTTTATCTAAAAATAAAAATCTTATACCTAGACACAAGTCTTGATCTTGAAGTCTTCCCTTGAAGTCTTCTCATCATCTTGACTTGGTCCAAGCTTTATCCAAAAGCTCCTTGGATCACACACGTGCTAGCTCCAAATCTTGACATTTTATCCTTTGTTGAGCTATGCACCTACTAAGATCTTGATAATGAATCTGTCACTAATAAACACAAGATCATTAGTATTATAACTTCATGAGTTAATCATCATCAAAACTAGAGTGATGGGCCTTTGGGCCAACAGATTGGAGCATTATCCAG